>CAJJDO010000031.1:351841-399864 GCA_905183005.1 Paramecium pentaurelia
ATTATTATTATTATTATTATTATTATTATTATTATTATTATTATTATAATATATATTTATATTAATTAATTATAGTAATTTATATAGAAATTTGATGGTTGATTGCAATATTTGTTTTTGTACTTATAAAGAGGAAGAATGCTACACTCTTCCTAACTGTCTTCATAAATTTTGCAAAGCATGCCTTACTGAATAGCTTAAAACTAAAATAGAAAATCAACAAATAGACCTATCAGATTTTAAATGTCCCTAATGTAGTCGACTCTTTAATCCAGAAATCATCGAAAACTTCCTTCCACCCCTCCTTTTTTAAAAGTATTGTGACTTTGCACTTTAATTTAATAAAATTATGGGATTAGAAGATCATGAATTACTCACTAATTGTTTAAATGAGAAATGTATTGAAAAATTCATCATTTGGAAAGATGCAGGTAAATAGAATAATATAATTTTAGAGTATATGCAATGTCCTTCGTGTAAAATGAAGTTTTGTAGAAAATGTTCACTTAAATACCATAAAGATGAAGGAATAACTTGTGAATAGTAAAAAGAACTACATAAAGACGAATTTTATCTTGAAATGAAGAAAAATTTAAAAATATGTAGATGTCCAAAGTGTAATAATTTGTGTGAAAAGATTTCTGGATGTAATTTTATGTATTGCAGATGCAAGGCAAATTTTTGCTTTCTTTGTGATGCTGAGCTTACTGAAAAAGTAATATTCATATTGATAACAGTACCATTCATCCCATTTTCAAAAAAATGATCCTTATAACAGTCCTTGCCGAGTTTGGTATAATGAAACTTGGGTAGATCCAGATAAAGTTCCAAAAGTGGAGCCTATTAAAGAAGATAAAATTGTTTAAGTTATTCCCATAGAAGAAAAAGAAAACAATATTCCTTGCCCAAATTGTGGTAATAAATCAAAAGCAGTGAGTCAACTTGTATTCTTTGATAAAGTTATCTAATGTTAAAGTGTAAAATGTTAAAATTAAGCATTCTGCATTTCTTGTCAAAAAAAAGTGCCAATAGATGACATGATTACTCACTTTAATCAATAGTCATTAGAATGCAAATTTAAATGAAAATTAAAATTGACAAAATTTTATGTTAACATATTTTGCATTTTTTATTAAATTCTATTATACAAAAATTAATTGATTTAGATTTAGATGTGGATTTAAAACTAAAAAACATTATAAAAGGTGAATTGGGATTAAATAATTTCACATATTTCTTATAGAATTTGATGGTTTATTGCTATATTTGTTTTTGTACTTATAAAGAGGAAGAATGCTACACTCTTCCTAACTGTCTTCATAAATTTTGCAAAGCATGCCTTACTGAATAGCTTAAAACTAAAATAGAAAATCAACAAATAGACCTATCAGATTTTAAATGTCCCTAATGTAGTCGACTCTTTAATCCAGAAATCATCGAAAACTTCCTTCCACCCCTCCTTTTTTAAAAGTATTGTGACTTTGCACTTTAATTTAATAAAATTATGGGATTAGAAGATCATGAATTACTCACTAATTGTTTAAATGAGAAATGTATTGAAAAATTCATCATTTGGAAAGATGCAGGTAAATAGAATAATATAATTTTAGAGTATATGCAATATCCTTCGTGTAAAATGAAGTTTTGTAGAAAATGTTCACTTAAATATCATAAGGATGAAGGAATAACTTGTGAATAGTAAAAAGAGTTATAACGAGATTCATTTTATATAGAATTAAAAAATTATTTTAAATTATGTAGATGTCCAAAGTGTCATAATATGTGTGAAAAGATTTCTGGATGTAATTTTATGTATTGCAGATGCAAGGCAAATTTTTGCTTTCTTTGTGATGCTGAACTTACAGAAGAAGTAATATTCATTTTGATAACAGAATCATTTCAAGCATTGGTAAAATGATGACCCATTTAAAAGTCCTTGCCGAGTTTGGTATAATGGAACTTGGATAGATCCAGATAAAGTTCCAAAAGTGGAGCCTATTAAAGAAGATAAAATAGTTTAAGTTATTCCCATAGAAGAAAAAGAAAATGATATTCCTTGCCCAAATTGTGGTAATAAAGCAAAAGAAGTGAGTCAACTTGTATTTTATGATAAAGTTATCTAATGTTAAAGTGTCAAATGTTAAAATTAAGCATTTTGCATTTCTTGTCAAACATAACTGGAGATCGACGACTTATCAATTCACTTTAATCAAGAGACATTATTATGTAATCTTAATGAATATTGAGATCTATTGAAAGTTTTATTTCAATTATTTTTCTATTTATGTTATTTTTCTATTAAAAACAAATTAATTGATTTAGATGTATATGTAAAAATAAAAATATTTTAAAAGGTAAATTAAGATTAAATAATTTCACATATTTCTTATAGAATTTGATGGTTGATTGCAATATTTGTTTTTGTACTTATAAAGAGGAAGAATGCTACACTCTTCCTAACTGTCTTCATAAATTTTGCAAAGCATGCCTTACTGAATAGCTTAAAACTAAAATAGAAGCTCAACAAATAGACTTATCAGATTTTAAATGTCCCTAATGTGGTCGACTCTTTAATCCAGAAATCATCGAAAACTTCCTTCCACCCCTCCTTTTTTAAAAGTATTGTGACTTTGCACTTTAATTTAATAAAATTATGGGATTAGAAGATCATGAATTACTCACTAATTGTTTAAATGAGAAATGTATTGAAAAATTCATCATTTGGAAAGATGCAGGTAAATAGAATAATATAATTTTAGAGTATATGCAATGTCCTTCGTGTAAAATGAAGTTTTGTAGAAAATGTTCACTTAAATACCATAAAGATGAAGGAATAACTTGTGAATAGTAAAAAGAACTACATAAAGACTCATTTTATATTGAAATGAAGAAAAATTTATAGATATGTAAATGTCCAAAATGCAATAATATGTGTGAAAAGATTTCTGGATGTAATTTTATGTATTGCAGATGCAAGGCAAATTTTTGCTTTCTTTGTGATGCAGAACTTACAGAAGAAGTAATATTCATTTTGATAACAGTATCATTTCAAGCATTGGTAAAATGATGACCCATTTAAAAGTCCTTGCCGAGTTTGGTATAATGGGACTTGGGTAGATCCAGATAAAGTTCCAAAAGTTGAGCCTATTAAAGAAGTTAAAATTGTTTAGGTTATTGCCATAGAGGAAAAAGAAAACAAAATTCCTTGCCCAAATTGTGGTAATAAATCAAAAGCAGTGAGTCAACTTGTATTCTTTGATAAAGTTATCTAATGTTAAAGTGTAAAATGTTAAAATTAAGCATTCTGCATTTCTTGTCAAAAAAAAGTGCTGATTTACGACATAATAAGTCACTTTAATCCATAGTCATTAGAATGCAAGTTTAAATGAAAGGAATTTTATCTTTAAATAAATTTGCCCATATAATTTAATTTATAATAATTCTAAAATAATCTGTATCATAATTTCAAAAAAACCTAAAATAACTGAAATATAAAAGAATTAAAACTAAAATAAGAATTTTTTTATCATAAAGGCATCATAAAATATCTACTAATTAAAGTAACCAAAATCTATTTAATCCAAATATATAATTTACTTAAGTTATGAAATTCATGGGAGAAACAATAGTATTCATTAAAATATTAAAAGAAAACTAATCTAAAATCATGTATGATTAATATATTATCAAATAGTTTTTGATAAGAATTTTAGTTAATTCAAAAATAAAATTATTTATTTAGATTATTAATTGTAAGGCATTATCTACAAATTTATGAATTCAACAAATAGATATTTCATTCTATGTAATTTATATAATTATTTCCTTTTAAATACTGATCAATATCTATTATATGTAGATTATCATCCATTCTTTTCATGTCTCTTAAATTTGATTACTCATTTTTTGCACTTATGAAATTACAATTCATAATTTCACTCTCAAGACGTATGCTATGGAATTCTTCATCATTTTCATCATTTTTATAGATAGTCTCCTTTTTATCATTCAAAATTATGATTGATCCTTAAGTTTTAAATGAGACATCAATAAAAAGGGAAAGAGTTGCTTTATCTGTAACAAATGGTCTTTTTCTCCATACACAAAGAAAATCATGTCCGTTGATATTTTAGTTGAAATCTAAATTTAAATAGCATTTAATTTACGCCTGATTTCTAATGGTTTATTTCTTTATCTTCCTAGATGAACACCTACACGAAAAATATTTTCAAGGTTGTAAACTTAAAAATCAAAGCATTTAATATCATATTTTAGAGTATGTTTATGGTTCTTAAATCAATTAAATAGCATGTGTTAATACCTCATTAATTCTCTATAAATTTGGGACATTAAAGAATGCTCTACAATTCTTTCCAATCTCAAAGGTTACAAGTCATTTATTTTTTGAAAGTATTCAGTAGTAAGTTCTTATAGTTTCTCTTCATTAATAATTCTTCTCCAATCAGTGAACCCATTTAATTATCCATCCTTTGGTTCATGAGGAAATCTAAGATGTAAACAATAGTCATACCCTCCAAATTTCCAAGGAAATTGAAGATTGCTTAATTCTATGGTCTCTTTAATATATTCTCTCGTTTTAGCCTTGAATACTCTTAGCATATAATTTAAAAATTAAAAATAAAAATGAAACTCACTCATACTGCGAAGTTAATATTTTGAGATGCTTATCTCTCCTTATTATTTTGTATTAACTATTAAATTATTTCGAAGCATTCACTTAATTCTATTTAACTTAATCATATTTCTTTTCTTTAATCTTTAAAGTATTATAATCAAATGAATATTATCTTAGATGAGAATAAATTGCATCTGTGACTATTTAAACTTTTTATTTTTATTCGCTTTCCTTTTATCTTGTACTTTTAACCAATTATTCAAAAGTCAAAGGATTGTTTTATACATGGTAATTATGAAAATATTGCAAATCTGTTTATTGGAAAACTATTTATGATTACATCAAATATACCATGAAAGAATTAAGATTTAGATATAAACAATAAAAAGCAATCTGTTTTCGCGTCTATAGTTTCATTTCTTTTTCTATCTGAATCAAATTCTGAATCCAGTATATCATAATAACCAACTAATGATCCTGCTTTATATTCGATATTAAAGGATAAAGTTCTTGTGATGGTTTGACTCATCCATTTTTTTTAATTCTAAAGATAAACAAAAATTTACTATTGGCCATCTATTTTAGTCTTCTAAATCCATGACAACGGTCTTTGCTAGATTCCCATGTTTAACAATATAAAGATGATCAACTAAATCACCAGCACTATATAAGTTCTCATTAGGAGTTAAATATTTGCCTTAAAGAGCATTGCAAAACTTTTTTAGTTTCTCCTCAGAGAAATGGGCAAATAATTATAGACTTCTAATAAATTGTTCCTATTTTACACTTTCTGCCTTCATAATATTATTAAGGATTGTAACATAATCAATTCGATTTAAGATTAATAAATGAGTTGAACCAAGTGATTTCAAAGTAGCATTTCTAGGTTAATCATTGTCTAAAGCATTTCTACCTATAATATTTTTGGGCCCTAATTTTTTATTTTTCCCTACTACTTCAACAAATCCATCAAAAATTACATACATACAATCACCTTTATCACCTTTATTACATATTATTTCATTCTCTTCATAAGATTTTGCAAATAATCTACCAGATATCTGCTTCAACATTTACATTGGCATCAATCGAAAAAAATCTAGTTTCACTAGATAATTAGCAACAATTTCTTTCAACTCATCTGATCTCTTGAAAGGACTTTTATAATGTAAATCCTTACTCTTATTCACAGATTGAAAAGACTTTAAGGTGATAATCGAAATATTTAGATTTGCGAAGCTTTATAAAATCTGTCCTTCCTTTTAACCAATTTGGGAACTCATACTTATCCAATTAAGCTGACTAACACACTACAGGTGTAACTGTATCAATGTCATAAAAATTCATAACTGTAGATGTTTTTGGTTTTTTCACATTGAAAATTTTCCTGAATAATTATAGTTTGGCTTCTTTTGAAGGAGAAAATGGTTTGTAGGTATTTAAGTCTTATTTAGGAGTAGAGAGTTAAGTAGTTCTAAAAGTTGAATTGGTAAGAGGTTTTTTGGATTCGAGACTAACAGATCGTCTTTGGTTCATCATAATATTAAATTTTTATTTTAAATATAGACAAAAAGTATAGTATAATTCTTACTATGTCTTATTACAAGTCATAGTTATTTGTAGTTTCATATTCTTATAAAACATATTTTATATGAGAATGTTTGCTGATAAAAGATTGAATATATTTTAAGTAATAAATTATAAATATACAACAGAAAACCATAATCTTAATTGCTAGATCATAAAATTAATAAAGAAGTTTTTGTTAAACTCTATATTTAAATTTCTAATAGAAATGAACTATTAAAATACTTAATTCATTTTCATCATTATAAAAAACAAAAGTATCTAAGTATATAAATTTTTGATAAGAACATTTTTATATATCTATCAAACAGTTATTTAAGAGAAGTTGAATAATTTAATAAATGGGGGATGAAATCAAAATGAATTTAAATTTATATAGTCTAATGTTAAATACTTTATTTGAATCTTAAGTTAATTGAGGCATATTTAATAATAAGAATCTTCATTGAAAATTAGAAAACTATAAGATAGAATATTTCATAATAAATATTATTCTCTTGAATGTCTTAACCATTAGTGTTAATCTATATATTCTCATAATTAAATTACGTTAAAAAATGAATACAGTTTGTCAACAGAAGACTGCCACTCCTTGTAGGTTCGAAACTACACAATCGTATCTTCTTGATTAATCACCTAAAATATAATATAGAAGAGTAAATTCTCCAGGTTTACCTGATTGCTCTTTTAGAAGGAGTCACAAATCATCAGTTGATAAGCGGAATTACATGACTTTAGGATAAATGGATATCTAATAATTATTGAAACCTACAAGATCAGTTGAAGAAAGTCCTGAACAAAAGTTAAAACCTTATTATGTGAAAGGAGAGGACATTCTCGATCATCATTAGCATTCATTCAATCCATAATAATATATGAGTGTAAAAGAGGATAAAGAAATATAAGTAGAAGAGGAACCTTTTGAATCTCCACCAAAAATGGAAATTTTTTCGAAACCTTAAATAAGAAAGCAAATGAAAATGGTTGATAAAATTGAGAGTGATAAGGTGAGTGTCGAGATATTCATGTCTGAATAAGATGAGAACTCACTTATTTTTACAGGTATAACCAAAAGAATATTACCATCTCCTGAAGAAAACAAATAAATCTTAATGCAGAATTTACAATAANACAAAAAGTATAGTATAATTCTTACTATGTCTTATTACAAGTCATAGTTATTTGTAGTTTCATATTCTTATAAAACATATTTTATATGAGAATGTTTGCTGATAAAAGATTGAATATATTTTAAGTAATAAATTATAAATATACAACAGAAAACCATAATCTTAATTGCTAGATCATAAAATTAATAAAGAAGTTTTTGTTAAACTCTATATTTAAATTTCTAATAGAAATGAACTATTAAAATACTTAATTCATTTTCATCATTATAAAAAACAAAAGTATCTAAGTATATAAATTTTTGATAAGAACATTTTTATATATCTATCAAACAGTTATTTAAGAGAAGTTGAATAATTTAATAAATGGGGGATGAAATCAAAATGAATTTAAATTTATATAGTCTAATGTTAAATACTTTATTTGAATCTTAAGTTAATTGAGGCATATTTAATAATAAGAATCTTCATTGAAAATTAGAAAACTATAAGATAGAATATTTCATAATAAATATTATTCTCTTGAATGTCTTAACCATTAGTGTTAATCTATATATTCTCATAATTAAATTACGTTAAAAAATGAATACAGTTTGTCAACAGAAGACTGCCACTCCTTGTAGGTTCGAAACTACACAATCGTATCTTCTTGATTAATCACCTAAAATATAATATAGAAGAGTAAATTCTCCAGGTTTACCTGATTGCTCTTTTAGAAGGAGTCACAAATCATCAGTTGATAAGCGGAATTACATGACTTTAGGATAAATGGATATCTAATAATTATTGAAACCTACAAGATCAGTTGAAGAAAGTCCTGAACAAAAGTTAAAACCTTATTATGTGAAAGGAGAGGACATTCTCGATCATCATTAGCATTCATTCAATCCATAATAATATATGAGTGTAAAAGAGGATAAAGAAATATAAGTAGAAGAGGAACCTTTTGAATCTCCACCAAAAATGGAAATTTTTTCGAAACCTTAAATAAGAAAGCAAATGAAAATGGTTGATAAAATTGAGAGTGATAAGGTGAGTGTCGAGATATTCATGTCTGAATAAGATGAGAACTCACTTATTTTTACAGGTATAACCAAAAGAATATTACCATCTCCTGAAGAAAACAAATAAATCTTAATGCAGAATTTACAATAATTATTTACATCAATTGACAAAAATGCTAACTAAAATAAATTCTAAAATTACATAAAGATGGAATCATTAGAATAATCAATTTTCCATCAGCATTTGAATAAATCAACTTAACAAGATTTTCTATCTATTTCTTCTGCACAATCTTTTTAATAATAAAAATGCTCTTCTTAAACTAATTTCAGAAGAAATTCAGCAATTGTACCTAAATAACAATCAAAATGGAATAATTCAACCAAAGCTGATAAATTTAAAAATAATTGTTTCTCCAATAAATAATCAAAAAGTCCCTTTTTAAAAGTCTAAAATCAAAAAGTTTCCATTAATAAACCAAAATTGTAGCAAATTAATCAAAATATCTCTTCTCCTCAAAAAGTGCCAACCCAAAAAAAATAACAACTAACTTAATAAAATAGATCAACTGTATAGAAAGTAAGATCTTTTCATATAACTCCTGAAAAAATCAACGATTGCATTTATGACGAAAGATTTTATAAATGAAATTATTATATATATATGTATAAACATAATACTTCACTTTATTTAAATAGTTCCTAAACCGCAGAGATTTATCACTGATTTTATATGAATAACTCCAACCTTTGGAACTTCAAAATTCATAAATCCATTTGATAACCAATTAGAAATATCCAATTTAATAATATGATGTAATTTTCTCATTTTATTAACAAACCTTTTTGTATCGCCATTTAAAATATCTAACACAATCTCCTCTAATATGATTAGCCCATTTTCTAGTATATGTTTGATGACTAAATGATGAAATTTATACCTATCCTTCATGGATTTTAATGACCTTTTTTATTTTCCCCTCCTAATTTTAAGAACTCTCTTCAAAAATATTATTATGCAATTTACTGTGGTTCGCTTTTTATTTTAATGTCTGTACATCATAAAAGTTCGATCTAAATACATACTTATTAGCTGACAAAGCTTTCAATTTTATTTTATTTTACCTGTCCTTCAAAAATAGATAGAGATTATGTCGATTTTTTATATAAATTTTCTTATATCAGATCTTTTAAATTATTCTTGCTAAAATAATGTTCCTCTTTCAATTTCGTTGTTTATTTAATTTATTTAAACTAAAGTTATGTAAGCTTGAATACATAAGGAATATATATTTTGTTGTGAGATTAAATTCTAATCATTGAGTATTTAATAAAGTTTCTTCAAAATTGAACCTTATTTTAAATCCTCCATAAAATTTAGATTAATTATACAGAAGGTTGTTATTTCTTTAAGTTAAATTTACCTTGCCTTATCAATATTTGTTATGAAAAAGGCACCACCCATATATTTGATCTATAAACTGTATATACTTGACCCCATTCTTTATGGGTATTTTTTTTTTTACTTAAACTTTTTAAAATATCCATTAAAATTTTTGAGATATTTGGTAAATTCTCTTCTTTAATTATAAAATGAATGCAATATTATCCAAAGTCTTCTTATACATATTCAATCTGTAATTAGTAATTTTATATAATAGATTATTATTCATATTGTAATTGTAGTTCATATTAAAAAATTTTAGAAATTACAATCCTTTTTTTTCCAAAAGTTGAAGAAAAGGATGGATAACAATATGATTAATGAATTATACACTCTGTTCCAATAAGGGATAATGAAATTAATTTTCTTCAAATTGCTTCTATGTTTCATCTAATTAAATTATCCATTCAACAACATTTTGGTCTTAACTATTTAAATGTTTCATAATCAATTGACTCTTTTACAAATAATATTTAGCATCAATCATGCCTTCTGAATGTTCCTTCACTCTTCATCAAAATAATTAAATAATTAAAAATTCTAAAGGCAAATCTAGATTAGTAATTGTACATAGTGAATTTCCTATTTTGATAAAAGTAAATTGATATTGGTTTTCATCTATTCTTGAATCGAATTGATTTTAAGAAAATCATAACATAAAAATTGAAAATTTACTTTGCATTATTATAAATTAAAATTTCCAACAGCATAAAACATGAATATGAATTCTGAATAAACTAAATAGTTGTAAGAGTGGAAATTAAAATACATAAAGTTGAATCCAATATTGCTTATTTTAATGGGTATGATTAATTAAACTAATTCAGGATTGGTATTAATTGCATTTGGAATTGTATCACAAACAGTTGATATAGAATATGAATATATATCAACTAGATATGATGAAATTTGTGCTTAGAAGAATTCCTGTATTGTAAATTACATAATTAATTATTGTAGATCAACATTGATGTACCATCTAAAATGAAATCTCCTGTATTTTTTTCATACGAAGTTTCATCTTTCTTTTAAAACACAGATAAATACTTTAATAGCATCCCATATGATTAATTGTATGGAGACTCAGATTTTGATACTTCAATTTGTGATCAATATAAAACTAATCAAGAAATGGGAAAAACTTTGAGTGTTACTGGAAAAGCTTTAGCATAAGATGAAATAGCTATACCATGTGGTATTGCTGCATATTCATATATGAATGGTAATGATGAAAGTTAAATTATTTTTAAGATGAATTTTCATTGATTAAAGATGGTAAACAAATTCCAATTACTGATAAAGGTATTGCATGGGAATCTGATAGAGAAAAATTTACAAATATAAATTTAGATAAATAATGGATAGACATGGAATCAGGTGATTATTTTCATTTAAATTAGAAAGATTTATAAATTGGATGAGACCATCTCCTTTAAGTAGATTTAGGAAATTATGGGGAAGAATAGATTAAGATTTAGAATCTGGAAAATATACAGTTAACATTCAGATTAGTAAATAATTAAAAATATATACAATATTAGAAACCAATGATGCCTTTACAGAAACTAAGAAATATGTTCTTCTACATAATAATGGATAATTCTCAGATCCAATTTTAGTGATAACATTACCATGTCTCTGTATTGGCCCATTTTTAATTATTTTTGGGCTAATAAATTTGATTTATTGGGGGAAAAAATAAAATTTGATCAAAAAATACAGAATTTATTGATTTCCTTACTTATTCCCATAATATAAGTTCTTATTAATATTAATAAATTAATATTTAAAAAAGAATAATTATTTATACCTTCTTTGATCAAAGATTAAATTAGATTAAATTCCATTTTAATCGCAACTAGAAGGAAATAACAAAAAGCATTCAAGGTTTGATCCCTAATGTATTCTTAAAAATGCATTAGGTTCATGACCTTGGAACATTAACAATATAGTATATTTTTTAATTCAAATAAAATCAACATACAAATCAATTTTTATAATAAGGTTATGATAAGTTTTGTTTATTTTAATCGTCTGTAAATTTAAAAGACTTCCTCCTAAACACATTTATTAAGAGTCTTAAAATTTTAATTATGCATTCAAATAAATTTTGATATGTTATTTTTTTCAATAAAGAATTCAATATATATTTGTTATAATATATATGTATATGCAATTTAAAAGATAATTGTATTCTTATTAAACTAAGATTGAAAAATAACATTTCTATATAATTGAGACAATAATTATTTAATAAATTGATAAAAGGGAGACGTCTTAATATACAATGAAATAGACATGCTAGGTACCTACATTATGATGCCAATTCAATTAGATGTGTTACTATAGTATTTATAAGATTGAGATATTTATATTTTCAATATATATATATATATATATATATATATTAAACTCTTAAATATTCTAACTTTCATCCATTTTACCCATTAAAGTCTTTATCCATCATAGTTTGCTCAATACTTACTTAATTTATTATTCAATATTTCCATATCAACTATGGTGAATATTTAAATAAATAATTTTATATATAATATTTTATTAATTTTCAATATATAAATGAATTTTTTTCTATCCATAAAAGGCTATTTAAATACAAATTTATAAAGGTCAATTTTTAATAATTAAATTAATGTCATTATTCAAGTTAGTGTTTGATGACTCAGATTATAAATAGATCAATTGGTAGATAGGTACTTAATTTTTATACCTTTTAGATGATCATTATAGCGATGAGGATTCACGCAATTAATTTGACTATGCCAGTACCTATAATACCGCAGTCAAACAATAGAAGAGTTTTTTGATTGGAAAGGCAAGCCCATATGACTCTCCAATAGGCTGGAATCAAGATCATATATATTCTCTATCCCCAACAAATTTATCTACTTAATTTGAAGTTAAAGAGTAGTATTAGACATGCCAACCTGGATCGACACTCTACAATCCCTGTAAATAGGAACCTCATTGCCTATCCTGTTGTCAGAAATCCATTCATACTCAAAAGATTGAGAAGAAAATCAGAAAGCATATAAAGAAAAATGTTCACTTTTCTGTCAGGAAAAACTTCCCAAAGCTCATAGGAACACACTTACTAAAATAAATTGAATAGTCTCCCAACTGTAATATTCCTAAAGGTATTCAGTAATTTAGGGATTATGCTATGAAAAGGAAGCAAGCTAAGCTTCAATAATCATTTGCTATTGAAGACTTTAGGAGAATTTGTCTAAATTCTGAGGAGAGCAAGGAATATTTTATAGACTTCATCTTAAATAAATTTATTGTTCATCTAATGCATAGTTCAAAATTTACTTAGATTGACCTCGTTTTAGATTTAATCCGTAATGCCTATGTTGGAGCATGCAATCCAGAGTAGTGGAAAGGAAACATGTAGATTTATCAAGCATGATATTTATAGCATAAGACATTTATAAATATAATATATTATTATTTTTCTATCCATATTTATATTGTAATATATATTAAGAAATGGATTAAGGTGATGAAAATCCAAAATATTAGTAACCTCATGAATAGAGAATAAATTCTTAAATGAAAAAACCTGTCAAACTAAGCTAATTAATTATGAAGAAATATTCAGAATAAATTGGATAACATACTCAATCTGCTATGCCAATATTGTCATGGTAATATATTATATTTTACAATATAGGTGGCAATAATTAAATATGGATGACTTTTCATTGAAAGATAAGAATCTATAAGAGTGGAATATAGAGAATTATTTTAGACATACATTTATTTATATTAATGAGTTATCAAAATCATTCTTAAAAGTTTCCTTTTGATAATTTAGGCCTGTAAGGGTAACAGCAAGTACCAATGTTTTAGTAGGTTTACTACTCTTAACAACATTAATTATATGGATTTGAATAATAACAATTCTCATCATTGAATTATAATGGATATGGCTATTATGTCTCGCCTCAAAGTAATAAAGTTTAATGTATGTTCAGTGCCATAATATCATATTTCTCCTCAACAACTAACACCTCTTGATAGTATAAGCAGTAATAGTATTAGTTTGAATGGTAATTGAATTTTTGTATTATGTATAATCAGATGAAGGAATAAAAAAGAAAAAGAAAAATAAGTCTAATAAATCTAAGAAGGATAAAAAGAAGAAAAGGAAGAAAGGTTGTTATTTTTATTATTGAAAGCCAGTAATAGTAGTTCTTCTTTTAGTAGTAGTGATTCTAGTATGAGAAGTAGCAGGAGCGATAGTCAGTATGAAAATAAAAATAAATCTTTTATAGAATAAAGAAAAAAACTACTTCCTTTTTACATAATGAGGATAATTGGAAATGCAAGTATTGTTATAATATTAATTTCCGTCATCGTGGAGAATGCAACAGATGCAGAAAGAGTAGAGATTAAGCTGTAAGAATATTATTATAAAATCTTTCTTAGGATAGCAGAGTAAAAAGGTTTATTCCAAACCCTAATGATTGGAAATGTAATATTTGTGGAAATTTCAATTTTGCTAGAAGAAGGAGATGTAATAGATGTAAAACAGAAAAATCATAAGCAACTCTATCTTAACATTCCGAATGATATAAATTAGTAAACTTAAGTATTTTTCTTAACATTTCTTATATCAAATAATTATTATATTTTATCATTCTGCTTTCTTTCTATTTACGTAATGCATAGCTAAGTTAACTGTAATTTAAGAAATTCCTACTAAAAATAAATTGTATCCCAAATGCACATATTCTAATAAAGTTGCTTATATAATCACAAGTGCAATTGAAAGATTTTAAAAACAAAAATAAATTCCATAAATAGGTAAAGCATCCTTATATTATTCTGAAATAGTTATTGCAGAATTAAACTATCCACTGATGTCAGCAAGTCCTCTAAAAATTAATTAAAATTTTACAAGAAGAACCCAAGAATTATTGTTATTTTGAAACTATCAATAAATGATTCTACTAATGCTAAAATAACAATAATGCTTAACAAATTTGTATAAAGTACTATACTTGTTTATGATTTTAAAGTTTTCTTTATAATTCCATTAATCAAAGCTCCTAAAGTTTATGCAATTCCTACAAATAAATAAACTTCAGCTGTTTTCTCATTAATAGTTTATTCATCATAATTATACTTTTCCAATGATTTATTAATAAATTAATATAGTAAACCATATTCAAATCCAATTATTATACCAGTCATCCAAAATAATGGATAATAAATATAAGTGCTTTTATCTAAAAACACCTTATACATATCCATTATATTTTATTTTATTGAATCATCTTCTTTAATATTATCTGTTTCTCTTTCTATTTCTGAATCATTTACTTTAACTCCACTAACCATCATATCTACCTTTTATGGAGTTCTAATAAATAAAAATAGCATCGATAATCCTAATTCTATGAAACCTGTAACCCAAAAAAATGTTGATCTTGATACAAGTCTTAACATTAATTTAGAATAAAATCCACTTAACATGGATGATAAACCCATTAGGATATATGTTGTACTAAACATTATCTCTGATGATTCAATTGTTGCACATTGACTTACATAATAGTTTTATACAACAAAATATCCACCAAGTCCTGCTCCTAAAATAAAAGTAAAAATTATGCTTATTGGACTTAGAATCTAAGGCTTACATATCCATGTACTATCATCTCCATTTCTACAATTTGTAAGATAACTACAATTTCTATTAAATTTACTCAGAAGCAAAAAAGCTAGGCACCACTAGCAAAGCTTGAAAAGTAAATGCTATATTGAATTTTTTATTTTTTAAGTAAGCAGGAGATAGTATATTAAAAATGAATTCTGCCATATAGATTGCCAAAATCGAATAATTACCCAAATCTACATAACCATTTTATTCAGCTATTTATGGTAACAATGAAGTCAAAGCTAAACATAAACTTAAGTGCATCATCAAAATTAAATTCATGTAAAATAGTTTCCAAAAGTTCGTTGGAATTTTCATATATATTGTATTCTTTATATTGATACATCTTAAAATTAATTACGGTAATTTATACAATAGTAAATATATATAATATCAATTAAATGAATGACATATTGAGATCAAATTCATAAATTAATTTAATTAGTAAAAATTAATAAAAAGTGTATGTTATCATTAGATAATAAATGCGTTAAAAATAGATTTTCATAATTTTGTGAGGATACTATATATTATTTTATTTAAAAAATTAATGTCTTAACTGAAAAATCAAAAGAACTCTCCAGGATATCAGAATAACCATCTTTAATAGGGACCTAACTAACCACAAATAATTAGTCAACAATCTAAAGTTCTCTCTGATGAATCACCTTTTAATGTATCAAAAATATTAAAAGCAAAATAATAACAAAGCAACATTTTTAATCTCCCTTAAAAAGATTAAATTGATATTTAGGCTCTAGCAAATTAAAATGCTGAAAGTAGTAATTCAATTTAATTTAGAACTACTTCCCTATGACATTTTTTGGTGGAATAGTTAAAATGTAAAAGCTAATCAGAAATAGGATTAACTTTCCTATTAAATCCCTAATTCCCAAATCATTCAAAGTAGACCTCAAACAAGCCCTTAATAAAGATTTGAATTAGAGTAAGTTCCTAACTATTCTGAACTAACAGAAGAATAATTTTTATAAATGTAACAGCAATAATACTAATTATTTTTATAATAACACTAATAGTAATAAAAGCATTAATCTAAATCATAAGAATAACATAATGATAAATAAAAACATTAAAATCTCAATTAAGATTCAAAACCAAATGCTTATAACTTAATGAATGAAAATAATTAGATGATATAAACAGCATCGTTTAATGAAAAACAAAGATAAATAGAACCAAAATTTTAAGAAAATGAAATTAAGAATTAATAAAAATAAGAAAAATAACAATTTAAAAAGGAACAAAAGAAATAAATTTTGAATTAATTATAAAATCCAGAAAAATTATATAATAAAATTAATAATCCAAATATTGAATTAAAACAAAGAAACCCAAATTTTTCTGATGTATTAGGTAATGGATTAGAAAAATATTATCAATAAAAACCTTAATAGACAACTATAAAAAGATCTCTTTAAGATTAATTATAAGAAAGTGAATTATATGGAGTTAATTATCATTAGAGATAATTATTGAAAGGAATGAGTTCATAAATGGATACACATAAGTATTATGATCAAATGTTAGATAAACAAAATTAAAATCAAATTAAATTATAGTAACCAAAAAGCACATCAAAATCACCTTAGGGATCTCCTGGAAAAATACTTGAGAAGGATGATACATTATTTACCAAAAGTTATTATACAGAATTAACAATAAGAGGAATGGGTAAAGAGATTAATTGGGAAAAATTGACAAATCAACTCAATATTCATTAAATGAATATAGCAGATATTGATGTTGTTAAAAATAAACAAGGTTAAATTAAGTAGCATAAGATTATAATAAAACATTTAGATTCAGTAAATTTATAAAATGTAAAATAATGGGTAATTACTCAAGGAGGAAGAATAGTTGAAGAAAAATAAATAAAATAAGATGAATTTTAAAGACTCTAATAAATTAAAGATGGATCTAAATAAAGACCTTTAAAGATTTCAGAAGAAAAGGAAAAATTGAAATAATAATAAAAGAAAAGACCAGCTAGTGCTATTCCAAATCAAAAATAAAAGAAATGATAAAAATCTGATTTAATTTTGAAAATTAAATTAATCATTATGTTAACACTATTAGTTAAAAAAGAAGCGGAACAAAATTCTTACGTTCTTCTAAAGTTAAAAAAGGTAGCAATTTCTGATAATTATTTTAACCATTTTTTTCTACATCTTCTAAAGGTTTTGTATTCAATTCACTCTAATTAAAAATAATATTACTTTAATAATATTTTAAAAGCTTATTATGTTTTATCTGCTCCTAATACTTATTCTAATAGTGTCTTTAATTGAAGTACTCCATTCGATTTGCCAAGGAAAGATAATTAACTTGATTCGCTAACAGGTTTTACATTGTCAGGTGAAATTTCTAATTCTTCTTCTTCATAAAGTATTTTCCCTTCAACTTCACTTTCCATAATTCGTTACTTTGTTTATTCAAATTTTTCATCAACTTCTTCTTTTTCAATTAACTAATAATAAAAATTAACATTTTTTTTACAGCTTCTTCCATTTTAGCACAAATTTTAGCATCTTCAATAGCATTTTTATCATCAGATTAATCAAATTTAATTCCATAATCCATTTATACTTCATCTTATTCAGTATCATCATATTCATTTATATTTTCAAAACTTTCAATTTTTTATTAAGGTTATTATTATTTTAACTATTATTAAGAAGGTTATTATTATAATTATGGTTTTTAAAGTGGTTATTTTTATTATAATGAAGGTGAACTAACATTATTCATTAATTTAGCTTTTTTAGGATTTTAATCAATTTGTGAATCTCTTTTAGTTTATGGAATTTGATTATTTGATTAAACTTAATCTACTTTCTTTTTATTGTCATTTTTAGCAAGATTAATAATAGGATTATTTTTAGATACTTAAATATTATTTTTTTTCTATATTTAATTCTTTTATGGTGTAAAAGATCTTTCTCTTTTAGAAGGTTATGGTTTCTAAGCCTATTAAACTTATTTAGGTTAGGCAGGTTTTGGAGTATTTTAAATGTTATTTGGAGTAGAATTATTAGCTTTAACAAGAGGAACTGGATTTTAATATATAGGTCCACTTTATTATTAATTAACAAGACTAGGTGGTTTAGGTAGATCATCAAGAACTTTGATTTCAGTAATATTAGCATCTATATCTAATTTCTTGATTTAAAAATAAATAAATTTACTTAATTATGCAAAACTGTATGAGAGAATTCATTTTTTTAAATACTTTAACTTAAAAATTCTTTAATTCTTTTTACAATTATAGGCATTTCTAAAATTAAATGAAATTAACTTACTTAATATTTTATTGATGGTTGGTCTTCTGTTTGGATTTGATTATAGTAATTATTTAATAATGGCATTTAAGTCAGATGAGTAATTTTATGAGATATTTGGAAAACTACCTTTACAAATTTTTAGACAAAGAAATGGCAAACTCTCAGCTTCAAAAGGAGGTTTCAACATGCACATTTCATATAAAACAATACCTATAGCCCAAATATCACTCTTAGTTAAATAAAATAAATACTGCATATGAATAAGGCTTAGATTCAATAATTTCTGGAGAAAGATAGTAAGGTGTTCCTATTTAGGTTTTTGCATTCTCTAAGGTGTGTGATAGTACTCTGGCAATTCCAAAATCACCTAACTTAATACGATTATTTTTAGTAATAAATATGTTCTAGCATTTCAAATCTCGATGTAAGATTTTACGATCATGAACATGTTTAAGGGCCAAACATATTTGAGTAAACCAATCCAAAATTTATATCTCTGGTAGCTGCTTTCCATTTTAGCTCTTTAAAACGTAACCCAAATCACCTCCTAAAGTAGACTAGGGACATTCATTTACTATCAGCATATTCCATGATGATGCAGAGTTTCCCTTAGGTCGTAATGTATACATCTCTGAACCTGATGATATTTGGATGCTGGAGTTATTATAGCACTTTAAACTCTCTATAGGTTTCCATCTTCTCTTTTTCTGTCATCACATTAATGTCTATTTATTTTTGAACCCACAATGAACTTACAATAAATTACAACCTTTATACCCATCATTTATATCTTTAACCAAATAAGCTTTACCATAAGCACCCTCTCCAAGTGGTTTGATTCTATTATACTAAGAATATTGCATGTTAACTGTTTAATAATAATTATATATATAATAATAAAAAGTCTTTTTTGATTTTATGAAATTGTACTTGTCAAAGTTTTTGGATAAATTCTGTCTTAAATTATTCAATCTTAAAAAATAATATCTAATTTTCATTAAAAACATCTGACTGTTAATATTTTTATTAAATGTAGCAACATTATCCTTAACAAGTTATACCATAAACATATCATTAACCCTAGAGAAATGCTTCTAATTCTCCTCTTTAAAGAGTTGTTCCTCCTCAACCTTTAACTCCCACCAATAACTAACCTAAACGATAATATGAATAAGGTGATATAGACAACCATTATTCAGCAGATATGAGACTTAAAAATAGATAATCTAGTAATCTTCCTAATGGATAATCTTATGAAAATATGGCATTAAGAGTATAAACTTTAGAAAGAGAGAATTAGAGTCTCAAAAAATAACTTGAATATGCTAATAATCAAATTCAAAACTTAACCCATAAACTTAATCAACATCCAACTTAGACTTTACTTAAAACAACTACGTTCGAACTTGTCGTTCTTTAAAAAGCAGTAGAATAATTAGAAGGTTTGAAGATCGTATTAGCAAAAAAAAAGTTGTAAGGAAGTAATAATTAAACTGCACTTCCTGAGTCTTGTAAAGATGTGACTAGTGAATTTAAGAGTAAAATAACATTAGTAGAAGATAAAGCTATTCAATCATTTTAATAATCTTAGGTATATATATTAATTTTATTCATCAAAGGCTAAGCTATTATTCCCAAAGGAATAATCAATCTAAAATTTATAATCTAATCCATCCTTTAAAGAAGAAGCTAAGGAACAACCAAGATCTGGGAGAAGAATATAAGCAAATACTTAATCTGATTAAGTTGAAGACAGAATTAAAACTAGTCCAATAAAATATCTAAATGTCAAAGCTAGTGGCAATTAGATGTCTTTAAGAATATCCCCTAAAGGAAGATCAGAAATATCATAACACTGATTTATAAAATGTATATAAATAGTTAATCTGCCATTCTAATTCATATTTTTTTAATTCAAAATTTTTAAATATTTAATTATTTTATTACTCAACAATAAATAAATAAAATTGATAAAAAATATTATATAGTAACTCATTTCTTACTTCTCTTTTTTTTTTTTGATTTTTTTTTCTTAGCAAATGGATCAACTTTCATACCAAATCCAGGTGGTGGTAAAGAGTTTCCTTCTGGATCCTTTAAGTTTATTGGATCTGGAATTAATAGAGCATTAACTAATTTTTACACAGGTACTGCAACTCCTTTTTTAGCCAATCTCAATTTTATTTCTTCTATTTCCTATTCAATATAAAATAATAATTACTTATAATTAATCATAACGAACTTAATCCAATGGTTAAGCAGCTAATATTGCAGACAAAGGTCTTTTTTATTGTTGAGTTAATGATAATTATTTACCATAGATTGACATACTTTATTCAGGTTTAAGACGATTTGCTTCATCTTCTTCTTATAATCCTATTATATTTCCATGAAGCTTTTTGATTTTGTTTATATTATGTTTTGATATTTGAGATTCAAGTCCTCTAAAATCAGTATTATTCATAAATTTAGGATCTTTTTAATAATTAGGAAGTTTTTCATTTAAATTTCTAGGTTGACATGTTTAAGGACGTACTTTTTTTTATTATCGTTTTTATCCATCATCATCAATCAATCCAGTTTATCCATCAATTTCAATATTATTTTAACTCATTTGTTCCTCTTCATCTGATAAATCACTTAAATCATCTTCCCATTTAGGTTTATTTTTACTCAAACTTAATTGATGATTCCTTTAAATCTATATATTTATATATAAATTTACTTTATCTAATTCTTTGTAATCTTTTTCTTTATTTTATCTTTCTTTCATTTCTAATTCTCTAAATCTATTACCATAAGTAGCACTTTCTATTCTTCTATTCATTTCTCTTTCAACTCTAGCTTTATTTGAAGACCATTAATGCATCATAGCAACTAATTCTTCATCCTCTCTTTTTTACTATGCTTCTTTATTTCTTAATTTTTAGTATTTCTTTTAAATATTTAATTCATTAGATTAATTAGAATTTTAATATTATTGAAAACCATCTCTTGTTTCAAAATCTAAGTTTCTAGGTTTCTAATTGTTTTCTACTTATTCATCATTCAAAAAAACTTTTATTTATGGTTCAAGTGTCCTTTCTTTCTTTTTAGCTTCTTCTTCTTAAATAATTAATTTAGCCTCATTTTCAGCTTATCTTGCAGCCAAATCTTCTTCATTTAATAATATTTCATCATTATTATCTACTAAATCTCCTTAAATTACTTCTTCATCTTTCTCTTCTACTATAGCTGTAGGTTTAGCTGATTTTATTGGTTTTGGAAATGTTGATTTCATTTAAATTTTACCTGAACTATCAACTGCACTTTAAGGTCTAGGTGCTTAAAAATTTTAAATTATCCTTCTTTTATAATTAGTTAATCTTTGATCTGGTGGAGGCATTGAATCATGTTTAGTTCTAAATCCATTTTAATAATCATGTAATTAATCTTAAATTATATCACCTGGTAGTAAAGTTCCTTTACTATATTGAGATTCTTTCTTAAATATAATTTAAATAATTAAATACCATTTAATCAATACGAATAGTACCAGTAACTCCAGAATCAGGTCTATCTGGATGAGTTTATTCAATAGTTGTTTCTGCATATCCATCTATCACAGTAGTTGGATATCCAGATTATGGTCGCATACTTTTAATTGTTAAAGCACTTTGAGGTCTTTTAGCTTAAGTTACACTACTAAATGGCCTCTTAGTTTATCCTGTTGGTGGTCTAGTAGGTCCTTAATCACTGTCTTGTTTACGACTTTAATAATCAATTTTAGTTATTGTTTCTAATGCCCAATTATAACATCTTGTTATGAATTTAGCTTGTAACTCTCTATTACGTGTAAAAAATGATATCTCTCTTATTACATTGGCTAGAGAACGAAAAAACTATAGTCTCCACATTCCATTACGTATTCTAGCATTCCTTTGCTAGGCATTTAGAACCTGATGAACTGAAGACAGTTACTTCTGCATTAAACATCTCTATCATGGTTATCATACCTTGGTACTCCTCATTATTATCTAAGAATGCTGATTTACATTTATCAACAGTTACTGTTTCATAATAATGCATAGTTTCCCAAGTATTTACTTTGTAATTTTCCATCATCTATTAATGTGATACTATTCGTTCTTATAGTTATTGAAATTCCTCAAAAGTATAGTCTCCTTTTCCTTCAAAAGGCAACACTTCAAACATCAATGGCACATCATCATCATCATATTTAATAATTGATTGATGAATTGGTTATGATTATTGAAACATTATTTATTAATAATAATAATTAATATCAATTGAATTTTTTATCTAACTTATATTTTATTTAATCTTTTTCTCTATTGTTGGATGATTGTTGATTTTATTCTCTCTAATTAGCAACTATTAATCAATATAAATATTATTACTCTTATTATAAGGTGTAGATTTATTAAGTGATTCAAAAAACAATTCTCTATTTGATGGTTTATAAGTACTATATAACTACTTTCTCAACTCTTCTACTCTATTTGTTTCTGGAGTCTTTCTTCTATCCTATAAAAATCTCTAATTGTCAGATAAAATTCCTTATTAATCATTTTTTGAATAAATTAACTAAAATGGTTGTTTTTTAGGATTTCCTAATTCTGATCTTGAAGCTTTTAAACTTTGAACCTATTTTTAAGGAGAATTTTGTTTTTGTTATCTATAATTGAATAAAATATCCTTATTAGATTCTTCAACTATTAAATTTTATATAAATGATTACCTTTTGGTTTAATATAATTAAAGTTTAATTTAGGTGAAACATCTCTTCTAATGTATGTATTAGAATAATCCCTATTTTATTCTCTATTTTTTAAAATTGATATCCCATCTCCTACTCTACTTTTATTATTTCTCTTATACTATTCTAATTCCATTCTCAGTTTCTCTATATCAAATTTTGAATTATTATTCAAATAAGGTTAAAGTTTTTAAGATGTATTTTTGGATAAGTTCTTATCATTTTAGACCTCAAAAGAAGTAAATGGTCTATAATTTGAAATATAATCACTAGCATTTTTTAATAATTTTGGCTACTCATTATTTTTTGGACTAAAAAACGAATTCTATTATTAATTAGTAAACATCCATGTTCTATCTACATCTATAAGACTTTATTTTTTTGAAAAAGCAGTTGGACTTTATTGTCTCTTTTACACTTAGACTATGTCATTCAAATAAAACTTTCTTTTTTAAGATTGATCTCTATCATGCATAGATGAGTATTATTATTTTGGAAGGTATTAAAATGAATTCACTTATTGTTAAATATCATTTGAAGGAAAACGTTTAAGTTTTTCACCTTTATCATAATTCAAAAATGAAGGCATCTTACTCAATTAATGATTAGTAAAAGGCTTATATTCATCAGGAGATCTCTAAGGTAATGGTCTTTAGTAATAAGAATTGTAATATCTTCCTTATCCACTGTCAGTAGATTTACGCTCTGCTGGTGATTGTCGATCATAAATATTAAAATTGAATTGCTTTTTCCGATCAAGATAATTTGAATCTAACAAGTAATTTGGATTCTAATTCTTTAACATCACACGATCTTCTAGTCTTTTGGACATAATATTTATCTGTTAATTATTAATTAAAGTTTTAGATATAAATAATTATATTCAATTATTAATACTATTTTAGATATAAATTATTATATTCAATTTTTATTAAGTTGTTATAATAAATAAATTAAATTAATTCAATTACCAGATAAACTAAACTCACATTATTTAAGATCAACATAATCATCCCAACCTATAGGTTTAATATCTTCATCCTATTCCAACCACTTTATGCGTCTACCACCTTCCCACAATCCCAATTAACTCTTACCATTTGACAATATATATCTCCCCTTTCCAGCTTATTTCCCATTAACCCAATATCCTTCATACTCTATAATTTAATTCATTTATTAATACTTCTTCCATCCGGCCATATATAAACACCATATCCTTATTTCTTGTCATTCAAGTATTCTCCATTATACTATCTTCCATCTGGCCAAATATAAGTCCCTCTTCCATTCATTTAACTCTTTCTCCACTAACCTTCATATTTCTTAATTGAATATAAATTTTACTCTACCATCAGCCCAGTAATGAACTCCAAATCCTTCCATCAAATTATTTTACCAATTTCCTATATAAGATGAACCATCATTCCAATAATACTTTCCAAATCCATCCTTCTTACCATGACTATAATTTCCCTCATATCTAGAATTATCTACCCAAATCTCTATTCCATAACCATGTGGTTGATCATTTAACCATTCTCCTTCAAATTTTGCTCCATTAGCATGTAAATATACTCCCTAACCACAAGCTCTATCTTCTTTCCATTATCCCTCATAATAATCTCCTCCTAAATGCCAAAACTTACCCTTCCCATCAGCTTTATTATTCTTCCATTCTCCCTCATATTTAGCACCATCAACCCAAACTTATACTCCATAACCATCTCTTTATTAACCTATCCATTCACCTTCATAAGATGCTCCACTCTTAAATATATGTTAGGTTCTTCTTTCTCTCTAATTACAATTTGATCTACTTCCCAATGTTTCTAAAAGATCCTCATGATTTCTAAATGCCATTTCATTTTTCTTTCTCTAACTATCACTATTAGACTCTAACTATTAATTATGAAAATTACAAGAAGTTAAATTTATCTCTGCTTTCTTAATTGTTTATTATTAATTTTGAATCTCATGTTCAACAGGATCCTAAATATCTAATTTTGATTCTTTCTAATCATCTTTCAATGAATTATCTAAATCATCTTCTTCCTCATTATCTGGTTGATTATGTGAATAATGATTCATTGATTGTTGATGAAATTCACTAATTAAAATTTCATCTTTCCTTTAACAACTCTAACAATTCGAACATTGACTCCCCATCTCAAACTACTTAGTATAATTTAAATTAAATAATATGAAATTTCAGAGTATAACAATTATAATATTACAATTTTATTTCCATTCAACACAAAACTCAAAATAACTAATATTCTATAAATCAAATTATAATTTTATTACACTAAATTTCTTTTCAAAATCTTTAAGAAATAAAACTTTTCTTTTTCAGAAATTACTAATTCTAAATATGTAGCTGCTCAATCCTATCTTTCTTTTAGGTTTTTATAGATATAATAAACTTCTTTAATTCCATTCAATTTTAAGGTTTGATAATTATATATACTCAATTTTATTATTCATCTTCTATTTAAAATTAAATGATTTTTTTATATTAATTGATAATTTAGGAATAAAACTTTTAAAATATCATAAAATAATTAATTAAAATTAGCAACCTATAATATGTTACTTTGGATAGTTATATGAATATACTAATTAATCACATCAATATATAATATGAAATAAAATAATACATATAAATATGATCATTAATTTGTTCTATTTCAAGAATAAATACTAAGAAATTACAAAAATATATAACTAATTGAGAAACTTAAAATTAAATCAAATAAAATAACTACAATGAACATTACATATATATATTATAAAGAAATAATTTTTTGGTTACTTTTTATGTCAAATATAATTATTCATTAAAAAAACCTTTAAAATTCCTCTTCTAATTCATACTAATTCTTAAATTCAGCTATTCTAACTGCTTCTATTATATCATTTTGAGATATTTTTAATGATTCATTCTTCACAGCTAACTCTTTAGCAGTTTCTATTATTTCTTATATATATAGTAATGTCACATTAGCCAAAATACCTGCAGTAATGTCTTCCATCATTATTCCTGGAAACAAAGCTTATATTAATTTTTGTTAGTTATCAATATTATCTGCTTTAGACTTTAGTTTATATTTTTAATATAATACTTTATTTGGTTTATATTCAATGAAATTATCTCTAAAACCATGATATTTTTATTCAAACTCTTTTAATCTATCTTCTTAGTTTAAATCATCTTGAAAATATGTTTCTTTTACTGTGATTTCATCAAGTCTGATTCTTTAAATTGCTTTATTTAAGAAATTTTCCTTATTTATCATTCTAAAGTAAAATAAAACAAAAATTATATAAAAGTTAATCAATTTTTTTTAGTTTATAATTCTTCCTCTTATTTTAAATTTTCAACTGATTATTCTAATAAATTATCATTTATTGTAGGATTCTTTTTTGTTATTCTAATAATTGGAACTGGTATCCATACAATCTTTTTTGGTTCATTTTATGAAGAATCAAACAGCTATTCAAATTTAAATATAAAATTTCTTGGACATAAATAGCTGATGTTACTATCCTTTTATTATTATTCAGATTATTTGATATCAACTTTTTTATTTGGTTAAGGTTCAATATTTTATAATTCTTATTTACATTTAATTTCAGTTTTGAATGTTTTACTTTCTAATTCTTCTTATTTTTCAATTTCATAATCAGACATCTTCAAATTCTATGAATATTTTAGTTTAAATACCAAAGTCATTTGATGTTCTGATAATTTATGCTTTGAATAATATCTATTCTTTACCTCGATTTCCTAAAGATGAAATTAATTTTCTTTACAGATCGATATTTCATAAATTATGCAATTTGATTCCATTTTGTTCCATATTTATCAAATAAATGGAATAATTAATTATCTTCCTCCTCATTCCAAGGTCTGTTAAACAATGGAATATTTAATTAATTACATCTATTTTGTATTTGACTTTATGTTTTGTTTTTCATTATTAAATCTAATTTACTCCAATTTTCACCATGTTTCAATACAAAATCTTATAATTCTTCATCTTCCTCTTTTGTCCATTATACATACTATTCATTCTTTAGATGAGCATGGAATTCTTACTTATAACATATGCCATCTTTAAATGCATTAAGATTCAGTTTTCCCTGGAATTATTTCTGCTACTTTATTCCATTAAACACCATGAATGTTAATTAAATCCTTTAATTTTAAATCTTCCTCATTATTCCAGGTAGAATTGCTTCCAGATTCTGAATCAATCTATGTTTTTTACATGTTTTTTGATTATATTTAATATTATGATTTTTCTATATTCATAATTTGATATTCCTAATTTTTATAATAATATATTTATAGTTATAGATAAGTATCTCATATATAATTTGATGTTATTTTATATAAGAATTCTTTAATTATTATTACTCCTTTGTTTATTCTATATATATTGAGTCAATATTTTGTAAACTTTAAATAGAAATATATTATTCTCTTATTAAATTTGTTTATAATAGTAAAAATAGATTAGAATAATCTAATTAGTCTAAATAAAAGAATCTTTTAATATAATAATAAAAAATAAAGGTATTAGTTTGAAAATATTAATTATGATAAAGTTGCAATTATAATCAATTTTAAAAGAAACTGTTAATTTAGTCAGAGTCTTTATAGTTGAATATGATTTTTATTTTGAATTTAAGAATATTCTTAATTCAATAATATCATGAATATTTTTTCTCTAAAACCATTAATTGATTAAAATAATAAAAAAATGAATAAGAAATTACTTATTTCATAATAGATGACTTTAATAAAATGATTATAACTATGAACTAATATTTATAATAAAATAGTAATCAAATCAAATCATGACAGTTATCTATAGAAACTCAATAATCTAGTGATTTGAAGAGATCTAATTCTTTTATTTTTTGATTTGTTGTGAACATTCTTTAAGATGCTCATAGTTTATTATTAACAGTTCTTTTCTTCTGTTGAAAGCTTATTAGTAATCATAATTTGAGAAATAAAGATTTCTTTTTAGATATGATCATTTGTCATCATATTAATTTCATAATCTTCATCTAAAAAGTTTTTATCTTAAAATTTTAAAACTGCTTCTTCAGGTGTAAATAATAATTCAACTTCTTCTTTTTTGGAATATACTGAAATGAATGATCTATTGAGATTATTTGCAGATGAAGGTGAAGTATTGTCTATTAGATTAGATTTTTGTTAATCCAACTATTCAGAATCCATAGTCATTTTCCTTTAAAATACTTATGAGTCTTTATCATAAATTTATTCACTCATATAACGACATCTCTTATATAAAGGTGACTCAGTTCTATTAATTCGTTGTTACAATACTTATTCTAATGATCCCTATTAAGCTATTGTTAATTAAAGGTTTTGTTAGTTAAGAAATTTAGTTGTGATCTTTTTAACTTATAATTTAGAGTCATCTATCCAATCACTTCTTTTTTTAGTATTCTTATTATAAAATAATAAACTATGTGAGACTTTATATTATTTAGTAATGAGTTCTTCTTAAAATATAGATGTCATAGTCATCATGGCAATTGCAGATCGTAACCAAATAGTTAATTATTTGAGTAATGAATTACTATTTTTATTAGTTAACTGATTAGAAATAGTGCCTTGTTATTAAATTAGACACCATTCCTCAACTAAGAAAGAGTTTCCATCATTTTCAATAAAAAATTACACAATCATTTCATTTTATTGAGATGTCCTCCAATTGTTTTAGAGTAACTGTTTTACATTAGCATTCATTTCTTTAGTCCAAATAACGCCTATTTCTTTTACTTAATTTTAGATGGATGGTTGACATTACAAGAACGGATAAGTTCTGGATGATAATAAAATATCAGCAAATTTTGTGAATAATAGTTGGAACATATTCATGACTTTTTAAATTAACAATAATAAGAATAAATAATCAAATGAACATGTGCTTTAAAATATAATCGAATAATAAATGCGTAATAATTATAAATCTCTAAAACATTATTAATGAGCATAAATATCTCATCATTTATAATTGTTTATTTATATTTATTAAAACCTATTTCTATAATTTAATCAAATTCTCTTGAAAATATAAATAAATTTATAATAAATCTAATTTATAAATATTTCAAGTTCAATCTGTTAATAAAAATATAAAAAAATGAGAGATTATAATATATATATATATATATAAATAAATTAAATATATTTAATAAATGAGAGATAATTAAAATAAATATATAAATAACTATCAATTTTTAATTCATTCAGCTAAACTTAAAGCAAGTAAATAACTGGGTATATACTCTTTTGATTTTATAATATCATTAAAAGTATTATTTGTTGTATTAGCTGTATTAACTGTATATGTTGTATTTAATGTAATACTCTTTTAAATATCTACTCTTTTTTATATACTATTATTAATATTATTATGTGTATTTTATAAATGAATTAATTATTTTTTAAGTATTTAATTTTCTATTCTTTATTAATTTAATGATTCTTATAATTACAATACTATAGATTCTCTATTACTTGATTATTTTATTTATGTATTTTCTTTCTTTAATTTTGATACCATTTCAGTTAATTTTGATGATTCTTTTTCTAATTCTGCTATTCTCATTAAATATTTAGTTTCTTTCTATTTATTCTCTTCTAATTTATTTTTATTATTAATTTCTTGTATCTATATCCTTTATAAATGTTCTTTTTTCTCTTAGAATGCATTTGCTAAATAACTTTACAATATATTTGCATTTTCATTCTAAGTTATATTTCTATTATCATAAAATGAATTATTTGTTTTTCTTTTACTACGATTCACTTATGATAAAGCATATAATTTTACAATCTCCAATTGATGTATTTTGTTTAACTTTGACTTTATCTCTATTCAAAATTCTAGCACTTTTAATTGCTTCAGCTTGTATAATTTCTCTGACAGTTTTAACCTCTCTTGATGTATTACGATAATATGGCATAGTTGTATTTAGAGACATTGATGGTTTAACTGCTATAAAACTAAAATTATTAATTAAATTAAGAATAAATCAATAATAATAAAAGAAAAATAAATCAATTTTCAAGTCTTTCAATAAATATAGTTCTACATATTGGACAAGAACCTTAATCTTGTATCCAAATTCTTATACATTCATCATGAAAAATATGATTGATTTTCTTATTACCACCATCTACATTACAAGGTAATTTAACACAATTATCATCAATTTAATAGGTCTATAAACATATTGAACATTCTTCATGTATATTCGTATCCTAATTCTTTAAATCTTAAAATTTTTGTGAATTTAAATTTGATAGAAATCCAATCCTTTATTATTCTATTCTATGTTGTTTATATTCATAATAAAGATCAGTACACCAACTACATGATTACCATATAGCCATTCCTATTAATATAGGAATGATAGCACATATCATTAATATTATACATATTATCATAGCTATAACCATGTAACCTATCAACATTGAGATCAATGTCAAAATTATCAATATGAATTCAAATTAATCCATTCCCTTCATTTTATCATTCCAATTCAGAAATGCCCATTATATTATTGTGATATTACCCCAAGCAAATAATATCATTTTAACCAATAAACATACACGATTTAAAGCAAACATTTAAGAATTTTAACTTTCAAGCAAATATGATATCCATTTAGTTGTTGTTATCTTTTCAGAGATACTAATAGCTACTTATTATGCTTAGGAACTCTATTCTTCATCATCTAATATATCTTCGAATGGACTATTTAATTTTATTGTATATTTTAAGTATTCAATAATTGAATGAGTTACATCTCCATGATTTATTTGTTCAGCTTCATTTATAGTATATCTAAGTTGACAATTAATATAGATGACTAAACAATCAGAGATTAGATTGAATCCAAAATAAACACTGAATAATTCTTTTATCTCATCCTTAGTAATTAATGAAAAATATAAGGCTACTACTTCATTAATAATAAAAATTAAGTTGAGAATTGTAAATACATTTATGATTATACAACTCCTAAAAATAACAGTTTTAAGGACATTGTTTAGCTGAGGACATTCATTATTAAAGAGAAGCTATATGATATCTTAAAAACTTATATTTAGATATTGTTCTGTTTCATTTTATGATGTATCTAATAATTCAACTTAAGGAAAGTCTTAAAAATGATTAAAGCTCTATTAAAATGATTGTAATTGTTCAGCTGATTAAAATTGTATTGATTAATTTTGATAAAGTTACTCAGATTTATTTTAGAAGGATAATGATTCTGGATTATTAATGACTTTCTCTTATTATTAAAATTAAGCTGTAAACTCATTGAATTCCGATTAAATTGATTAATCTAAATTATTCATTAACAAACAAAAAATTTATTATTAGTTTTTTCTTTTATTAATAATTTATTCATAAATCCTAATTATATTTAGAAATATCAAAGAAAAGGTTAGTAAAAATATTTAAAATAATAATGTATTATTTAAATTACTCAAACTTTTTAATTAACCTTTTAGTATTTCCTTTAAAATTTGTAATAGATTAATTAATATATTAATTTTAATATAAAAGATAGATATAAAATAGATATATTTAAAAAATACAAAAGAATATTGTATACATTTAATAATAATAATTAATGTTTCAACAATATAAATTTATTTATTAAGACATTTATTATAATTATGAAATCTTAAACAATTTGATATTAAGTTTTATTATCAAATAGGTATTATTATTATTTAATCTATATTTTAATATCGATTAATATTTATATTTAAATTTATTCAATAATTAAATGATTTTCCATGTTTCTAGCATTCAGTTTTTAGTTTTAGAAATAACAAATCTTGTTATTCAATATTAACTAAATAAAATCTTTTAATTTATTTGGTAGTAAAAATAAATCTAAATGTAGGCTTAGCTTCATTTTTCTTAATTAATATTTAACTTAAATTATTTAAAGAATTTGTAGAACTGACTAAATATTTATCTTTACTGATTAATTAGAAAAAGTAAATCCAGCCACCATCTAAAGCTAAATATCTTTCAGTTTCTGAAGATAAATAATCAATTAACGATTTATGAGTTTTGATTGGTTTAATAACTCTAAATGTACTGCCAGGAGGAAAATTGATGATTTATTTTTTCTAATATCCTGAATCTAATGGTTTACCAACTTATTTAAAATTATAAAGGATTAATATTCTGTACTCTTTTTGCATTTCACTCATTGTTTATTATTCTGAATCATCTTCTTCATCATTATAAATTTAGTTGGCTTCATCTTCATTATCAATCTTGAAAACATTAGGATCACTAGATCTTCCTTTAGTACTTTATTATGAACTTTATTTGGATTATTTAGATTCTGTTGGTAATGAGGAAGTTGCTTCATTATAGATAATTTCATCAGAGGGAGCATCATTAAAAAATTATTTGATAGAATCCAAAAAAGAACTCTTTTTCTTTGGTTACATTATATAAATATTTATATTTATTTGAAAATTATATTGTAGTTAACAAATTGATATAATTAATTAAGATCAAGCTCTCTTAATAAGATTTCTTTGTTGCATTAAATAATCATCTTCAGAATCTTCTGAATCACTAGATTGAACTTCACTTGAATCACTATTTGATTTTTTTTTATTAAACTTTTTTAAATCAACTTATTTAATGGCAATATCATCTTCTGCAAACTCTTCAAAGGAAATATTTTATTATTGTTTGCCTTAAAGTTTTTCAACATCTTCATCTTTTAATTCAGTGTTATCAAGCATAATATTACCTTTATCATCAAATTATACAATGTATCTTTTATATTATACTCTAATACTTAAGTGGCTTAAATGAATCAATATCACTTATTTCTTTAATCTTATCAATATTTTCAAATAATTTTAATTCCATTTCAGCTCTTTCTCTATCTCTTTTTTCTTTATCAATACCTCCAGTTCTTACTCTATCTTTTAAGATATTAAATTAATTGACTTATTATATTTCTGCTTATTCTTCTTCAAATCTAACTTATTTCTTCTTTTATGGTAATTCTTATAATTATTTGAATTCGATCACTTCTTCATCTTTAAAAATAGTATGTTTATTAAGGAATCTTTAAATATGATATCTAGTCCATATATATTCACAATCTTCTTTAAGTATTTATTTTTCACCAACATTTCTTAATAATTTATTTAAGCTCAAATAATTAAAATATTTGATACTTCAGTAATTAATTCAAAATCAAATTACATATCTGCTACTACATGATTCAAGTGCTTTACAATATACTTTTCAGCATTTTTTTATATTTTTTAAGAGCTTTCTATTTCATTCACATCATAAAAATACTCTTTAAACATTTTATAAAATAAATTATAATGAATATTAATTTATTTATATATTTTTTTATTTTTAAGAATAAAGAACATATAATTAATATAATTATATATATATATATATATATAAATATTGCAATCTTTAAAAATCAATATCAATTAATAGGGGATCGGTCTGTCCATCCACTTAGAGATAAATTACTCGAATCAGGTATTGGTAATCTTTTTGCTGTTTATTTTTATTGTAATATTTATAATGATGAGATTATTGCTTAAGATTTTTTATCAGTTTCAGATGAATTAGGTTATTTTGTTATTACATTAGTTGTTTATAATAAATTAGACACATTATTAAAGTTATTGACTTTGATAATTGGTTTAGTATCTTATTGTTAATTTGATGTATTTTATATATTACTAATTTATGTAATGCTATTATTAGTTGCTGTTTAATAACTGACAATCACATTTTTTTAAATAGGAGCAATATTTTTAGTACTTCTTGAAAACCCTTTTTAAGATTTGATTTAAGGAAGTCTTTATTATACAAGTTTTTATTCATTATTATCTTCTGATTTCTATTCCTTTTATTCAGGACTTCTTCTTAATAGTTCTACATTATATAATTCATGATGAGATTAACATTAATTTTAGTTCTATTATTTACCTTTGGCTCTTTAAGTAATAGTAATTTATTTCACAATATGTTCTTATTAAAGAAGCAATTTTGTATTTTTTGGAACTGATGTTTTACGAGACAAAACAGTTGCTTCTATCATTTTATGTGGTAATTCTCTATGTTATAATTTCTTGACTAATTAAGCAACTTTTGAAAGTATGTCTGTTTTATTAGATTTTTATGAATTCATAGGAGGATCATTTTTGAGCTCAAATTTAATGATATTTCACTTACATAATTTTGCTGTTTGTACCTTATTTAAGGAATCTAACATTTCCAATTTACTCATTATTCTAACTCTTGCCACACTCGATACATTTGGTACATATTGAGATCTACTCTTTTGAACACAAAATTGAGATTATGATCTTAATGGTGAATGATATGCGAATCTTAATTATCGATCTTAAAATATTGTTTCAGAATAATTATTAGCCTTAAACTCGTTAATTAATATACTTACGAATGTGATCTCGTCTGCATTCATTAAATATGTATTTTATAAAATTAACTAAAATAAATCAATTATGAAACAATATCCCAATATCATTCTAATACTATCTCAGTTCCTAAAACCTAAATTAAAAACTTTTTAATTATTATTTTATCTCATGATCAATGTTACTAATATAAATTTATATTCATAACTATAAAATCAATTATCTATTTAAATAAACTATTTAAACCTCTTCTTCAAGACTAAATCAAAATTTTATAACCCAAAAAAGTTAGATTTACAAAAAATATTCTTTTAACTTAAAAATTAAATCAGTCCAAATATAATACTATACATCAATTATTAAATATTTTTATAATACAAATAAAGCATACTTTATTGTTAAATCATTAATTATGGTTATATTTCTTTAATTGCTTTTTAAAATTATTACTATCTAAAATTTTGCCCCTTTTCTTTATTATTACAAAAGCTTATCTATATAATTCACCTTTATAAATATCAATTAGAGTATAAGGCTTTAGATTATTTTTTAATTTATTTTCAGATTTTTTATTATTTTTATTTTATTTCTACATCCCTTTGTTTTCTATTTATTGTAACAATCATTTTATTATTTTGCTTTACAACTAAAATAAACTAATTATTTAATATTTGTAGTTTTAAAGTATTTTTCATTCCTCATCTAATTGATTTTTTAGTCAATTATGAATATATATAAGTTATTTAGATATTAAAATCATTATTCAAAGATTTGGTATAATAATTATAGCTCATAATTCCAATTTTCAATAACAAAAATTTTACTTTTTTTTTAATTTGAGGTGAAAATTATTAAATTGAAAGTGAAATCCTTTTTCATTCTTATATGTCTAATCACTATAAGCTGTATTTATATTAATATGATAATAATAATATTTTAATAGTAGAATATACTAATTAAGAAAATTAAATGTGAATACAATATTAATCAATATATATATATTAAAAATTAGCATTAATGCATTTTTAATTAAAGAATAATATATAATCAAGTTAATTCTCTAAAAATAGAATTTTCGAGAAATTAGTATTTGAATTAATTTAAAATCAAAATTTCTAGAAACTTCCAATAATCTATTGATAAACAAGTTAAGTGTGGTAATTCTTTATAAATAATAATAGAAATTAATAATGGCTTAAACTCCTGCTATAGGTATTGATTTAGGAACAACCTACTCTTGTGTAGGTATTTGGGTAAATGATAAAGTTGAAATCATCCCAAATGATTAAGGTAATAGAACAACTCCCTCATATGTTGCATTCACTGATACTGAAAGACTTATTGGTGATGCCGCCAAAAACTAAGTTGCTAGAAATCCATAAAACACAGTTTTTGATGCTAAAAGATTAATCGGAAGAAAATTTGCTGATTCTACAGTTCAAAAAGATATCAAATTATGGCCATTCAAAGTTGAAGCTGGTGCTGATGACAAACCAATGATTGTTGTTAAATATAAAGGAGAAAACAAAAAATTCCACCCAGAAGAAATCTCATCAATGGTCTTAACCAAAATGAAGGAAACTGCTGAAGCTTATTTGAGCAAATAAGTCTCAAAGGCTGTTATCACAGTTCCAGCTTATTTCAATGATTCTTAAAGATAAGCCACAAAAGATGCTGGTGCCATTGCTGGTATGAATGTTTTGAGAATTATTAATGAACCAACTGCAGCTGCTATTGCTTATGGTTTAGATAAGAAAGCTAAACATGAAGAACACGTTCTCATCTTTGATTTAGGAGGTGGTACTTTTGATGTCTCCTTATTGGCTATTGAAGATGGTGTTTTTGAAGTCAAAGCTACTGCTGGTGATACTCACTTGGGAGGTGAAGATTTTGATAACAAACTCGTCGAATATTGTTGTGCTGAATTCTTAAAGAAGAAAGGAATTGATATCAGAGGAAATCCAAGATCATTGAGAAGACTTAGAACTCAATGTGAAAGAGCAAAGAGAGTTCTCTCATCTGCCAATTAAACAACAATTGAAGTTGATGCTTTAGATGCTAATGAAGATTTCAATTGCACAATCACAAGAGCTAAATTTGAAGAATTATGCATGAGCATGTTCAAGGAATGTATCCCACCTGTTGAAAAGGTTCTTAAAGATTCTGGTATTTCCAAGAATCAAATTCACGAAGTTGTCTTAGTTGGAGGATCAACAAGAATTCCAAAAGTCTAAGAATTATTGAGAGATTATTTCAATGGAAAAGAATTGAACAAATCAATCAATCCAGATGAAGCTGTTGCTTATGGTGCTGCTGTCTAAGCTGCTATCTTAACAGGATAAGGTAACGAATAAGTTAAAGATCTCTTATTGTTGGATGTCACCCCATTGTCATTAGGTATTGAAACTGCTGGTGGTGTTATGACTGTTTTGATCCCAAGAAACACAACCATCCCAACAAAGAAATCATAAACCTTCACAACATATGCTGATAATCAACCAGGTGTCTTAATCTAAGTCTATGAAGGTGAAAGATAAATGACAAAAGATTGTCATAAATTGGGACAATTCAATTTAGATGGTATTGCCCCAGCTCCAAGAGGAGTTCCATAAATTGAAGTCTCATTTGATCTTGATGAAAATGGTATCATGAACATCCATGCTGAAGACAAAGCTACCAAGAAATCAAATAAGATTACTATTACAAATGACAAGGGTAGATTATCTAAGGATGATATTGAAAAATTAGTTAAGGAAGCTGAAAAATTCAAAGCTGAAGATGAAATCATTAAATCAAAGATTGAAGCCAAAAACAGTCTTGAATAAACAACTTATTAAATTAGAAATACCATGAAAGATGAAAAATTAAAAGACAAATTCACAGCTGATGAAAAATCAAAACTTGAATCATTGATTGATGAAACAACTAAATGGATTGATGCTAACCCAAATGCTGAAACCAATGACTACAAAAATAAATTAAAGGCTCTTGAAGAGGTCTTCCATCCAATCATGTAAAGAGTTTATCAAGCCACTGGAGGTGCTCCCCCAGGAGCTGAAGGAGCTGGATTCCCAGGAGGTGCTGGATTCCCAGGAGGTGCAGGATTCCCAGGAGGTGCTGGATTCCCAGGAGGTGCTGGTGGATAAGGACCAACAGTCGATTAAGTTGATTGATATTTATCTTAGTGTATATGTTAAAATTAAAATTCAATTTAATAACTTTTTCTTTTTCTGACTTAATTAAGTTTCATTATGAGAATAAAAAATTTAGAAATATATACATATATATTAAAGTATGATATGTCATTATTTTTTAATATAATAAATATTTTTTTAAAAATATTAAATATATCTTTATAAAGAAAATGGATTAAGAGAATGCAAAACTAGCTTAGGATTATTAAGTATAGAATAATATCCCTTTACTATAAGATCAATAATAAGAAAATAATCAATATTATTCTCCTTATAATAATTAAGTTTAATATGTATAGTAATAGGTGGCTCAATAACAATAATTATCAAATTCTTATTAAGGAATTAATCTTTAAGGTGATCAATATTAAGTAAATCAATAACTTTAATAATAAAATCCTCAATTATAATAAATAATATAGCCCTACCAACCAAATACTAATCAATAATAAATAACAGGGATTGTTATCTAAACCCCTTAAATCTATAATGTATTTTTTATCAATAATTTATTACTTAAAGCTTATTAGAAATGCCTCTGGATTTAGAACTCCAACATTAATATCATGCCCCTACTGTAATAAAAATGCCGTTACAAATGTTCACTTCAAATCAGGTGATGATACATTTTGCATGGCTGTGTTATTATGTCTTTGTTTTGGATTATTATGCTTAATTCCCTTATTATCTTCAGATTGTAAAGATGCATATCATCGATGCAGTCATTGTGGAAGAACAGTAGGATTTACTCCATACCAAGCCTGCTAATGATTTTAAATAATCTATATATTTATTTATGTAATGTAATGCTTATGTTATAATTTAAAAGATATCTTATTAATTAAATTTTATACTATTTTAAATAATACTATTAAAATCAATAATATAGTGAATTCTCTAAATATTATTTTTAACCTTAACAAAAACAAATTTCATATATTCAACCTCGCTCAAATCAATTCCAATTTAATTAGAAACCAAATATACTTTTTTATGTAATAACCAGTTTTTATTAATTCTAATATGGAAACTTTCCTTTTAATATTTTGGATAATAGTTAAAGACTTTATATATAATAAAAGAATATAGTACATTGTTTTAAATTTAAGCTTATCTATAAAAGATGATATGTTATCAGAAATGATGATAGATTAAAATTTCCAGCTCAACTCTAATAACCTTATTTTAATTAATAAGAATTTATAAGGTTTGAACATATAGATGGTTATGGTACCATTATTGTTTCAATAATGATTTTGATATTTTTCAGGCTCTTATTATGGATTTCTTTTTGCATGAAAGAAAGACTGGCAAGATAGAATCCATTTTGAATTCTATAAATTTTGGCAATTAATTGATTATTATTTAATATAAATTATATTGTTATTCATTTTGGTATTTTGAATAAGAATGGGAATAAGATTTAGGAATATTTATAAGTTTAATTGATATAAATTCATTAACAAATCTTGTCAATAAATAATTATATACTTTAATTCAAATATAATGAAGAACAGTTCAGAGATTTGTAATCAAATGACATAATGCTAAAGCAATAGTGAATTTTAAAAAGTTTCTCTTGTAAACTTAGCTCAAAGTGCATAAGTGAATTCTCCTTTATAAGTGAATGTTCTTTTAAATTCGGTTCCTATCACTCCAAACAATGGAGACCAGGCTGATTTAATATTAGAAATAGGTTTGCCTAAGGTGTTAACAAGAAGAATGACTAAGTATTGATTAGATAGATAAAAATAGAAATGATTATTTGACAACAGCTGATGGTCATAAAACAAAGCAAGAAGTTTTTTGCAATAATTGTCAAAGAATTAACATGACTAGACTTGAAACTGAATATGGATTAGGGGCAATTTAAGTTACCTGCTTACTAATATTTCTATTTTGGCCACTTTGTTGGTTGCCTTGTGTTCTAAGATCATGTAAAGATATAATTCATTATTGTCCATTTTGTAATTAAGTTGTAGGAAGAACTCGTTATACATTCTGTTGATTTAGTAGTGTTAATTACTTTATTTAATATAATATTCATAAAAATGAAATTTTCTAAAGATCATCTTAAAATTTAGATTTTGTGATACCCAAACGAAGAAATATTCAATCGATATTTTAAATATTCTCATATCATGTATTTATAAAAATATAATAAAACTAAATTTATAAAATAAACCATAGAAATTGATGTATCCTACAATTCTTTACAAAAACAACTATTTTTGTATTTAAATTCTTTTAAATGGATAGACATCAACATATCACCTTGTAAATAATTAAAAATATTTGAAATGATTGAAAAAATTCAATGAATAAATCATATATACTTTTATAATCATTATGATAATATAAGATTATAAGGGGTCTTCGCATTTCATATAATATTAATTTATAGTTTAATATCTATTATTTTATTAGCATCAAATAAATCAATGGAATTTTATAATTTATATAATGAAATTAATTTGAAAAAATACATACTGAATAAAATCAATCTCTAAATATTTATGGAATAAACTCTTTTAAACTTATTAAATAAGATGAACAATCAGAATAAGATATTCCTCATAAGATGTTAAAACAAAGAAATAGGATAATAATGAAAATAATACTAAATAATATATACCTTTAGACTATCCAAGCAAACAATATTTATTCTTAAAAGTTAAAATAATTATAAATCTAAATTTTTTATCCTCATTATGATGTAAACCAATATAATATATTCCTAATAATTTAAATTTTGATAAATTAGAATTAGTTCAGCAAAGAAATCAAAAATAATTTTATAATATCAAAATTCTTTAATAGACTTAGACTTAAGTAAGACCTATTAAAAAAATATCATAGATAATATATAATTAATATTAAACTAAAAATATTTAGTTGTCTTACTGGCCAAAGACAAAACTTAATTTTTCGTTCTATTGTAAGACGAAAACCGATAGAAATTACATTTTTCTTATGATTATATCAATAACTTGTGGAAAACTATTGTGATATTAAAATACTAAATAATGTTTTATAAACATGTTCTAATTAGATTAAAATACTAAATAAAATATTATTTTGAATTTTAAATAAAAAGAGGAATAATCATAATGAAAAATTTAGAAAGGAAAAATACAAATACATATGTTTATTGTAATAAGAATAATCATAAAATAAATACTTATTAAATGTAAATGTATAAACAAATAGTAAATCATTTAGTGCCAATCAGAACTATTTCAATTAACTAATATAATATAAAAATAAAATCAACAGTACAATAAAGAGGGTACTATATTTTTCTATAGAAATAGCCTCCATATGGATGGCAAATTAATAATTAGTGTTTATAATTTCCTTATTAATCTTTAATATGAATGTATCCAGAAATGCTAATGAATCTTCATAAAAGTGCAAATGGAGATATATTTCGAATATAAATGAATGTTAATTTTTTAGATTAAACAAAAAAAAACATGGATTGAATATAAATTAGTATAAAATTATTGTCCTGCTTCTTGTTTGTTACTATTTACAATTACAATATTGTAATTTCTTCTTTTTTTTAAGAATTCTTAAAAGGATGTTGTGCTTAATAAAATCATCAAGATTGTTTTTATTAAAAAGTAGTTCTATAAGTGATATGAAATTATAAAATTTCCTTGTATAGTGTAAGTATCTTGTTATATAAATATATCTTAATTCAATTAATAAAATCATGAGATAAAGATAAACATATTAACCAAATTATCTACAGATTTCTTAATTAGAAAAACCAAAAAGAAATGTGCATTCATATGGAAAAGAACTTAAAACCCCTGATTCAATAAAGCCTCTAAGTGCTTTAATGAATTTGAGACTTTTCCTTTATAAAACAAAATAAAAACTAGATTATAAATAGGCAAGTCAATTTACTAGAAATGATCCATTAGTAAAAGAGCAACCATCTTTCTTATATAATAAATTGTAAATAGAATAGGATAATTAAATAAAATTTCAAGCATATTTAGATGGAGATTTACAAGCTGATGAATATTTGACTCTATAAAATTACAAGAGATTATATAAAATAACAAAGAACGATAATGGATCTTTTGATAATACAAATGATGACATTCCATATTATACTCAAAGAGAAAGTGCTTTAAAAAAATTGAAAGAGAGGATTATTCATAGACATAATCTTAATAAGAGAAAAAGAGGATCAGAAATAAGCAGTCAAATTGATACATCAAAATGTGATACTCCTAGTATATAATTAGCTAAATAACTCAAAAAAGTTATAATTAGAAAACACATGAATAAAATAAATGAAGAATTAACAGCGTATAAAATTATTATTATTTAGAGAGAATACTTTAAAGAATTTAAAAATGGTTCAAAATGCAAACTTTGCTGTATAATAATTACAGGAAACATTTGAAAATGATAAATCTTTATAAAGTAGTGTTTAAAAAAAAGTGAATTCAACTAAGCAATTAAAAATAATAACTAGAAGAAATAAAACAGAGATTGGTGAAGATAATTAAGATAGTAGAATATAATTAAGTAATGAAATAACTAATTTTGCTAATAACACAATTTATGAATCATAAATTAAAGATAAATCAAAATAATTAAAGTCAAAAACACTCAGATTCTCTAATGCTAAAATGAATCAAATATTTATACAAAAATCTTAATAATCTTTTAGAGAATAAAGAAAATGTGTCACTGATAGATCACAATAATCATATAATTAAAAAAATAATTCTAAATAAAAATTACATTATTAAGGTGAGGATAAATTAGAGGAAAGAGATGATTCAGCAGAATCAAGTCTCTGTTCTTTATTTGAAAAGAAAATCAATTATTTATATAATTAAAGCATATTATTAAAGAAGAATATTTCAACTAAAGATAGTCTAGTCAAACGTATTAAACATATGCAAAGTTTTAATTAAATTGTAGGATAGGCTGTGCAAACAAATAATTAAAAATTATATTAAATTTGATTGTATAATTTATTATGCTTCTATTCATATAGTTGAATTAACTTTATTAGATTAAGCAACAAGTTATCCTAAGACTTATTCTAATTCCTATTCATTTAAGTTTCCAATCAAGGCCTTCTTTTCAACTCCATATTCTAACAATTCAATTAATAAATACTATATCTGATAAGAATATATGGATCAATCGATTCACATTCTCTTACAACAAATGGGAATTTTGGATTTGATTCTTTCCATTACCAATAATTTTTAGAGACAAGATTTCTATAAATTAATTCTCCATTATTTTACCTAACACCTTCAGATCTACCACAAGTTTAGCAAAACACAAATCTCAATTCTTTAACAGAATTACCCAATTATTTGTACCAAGACATTATTAAATTAAAATATATTTATAATAAAATAGAAAATTTGATTGTTAAAAACAAGAGATTATCTAATTTATAATGAATATTATATCTTAAATATATTTAGTTAATATAGTTTATTCTTTTTCTAAACATATTTCTTAGATTTTATAAATATCATATTTTAAAACTATAAATGAAGGATGTTAAAATATATATGAATCTCATATTATAATAAGATGATAGAGGGAAATTATCAAATATTAATTTATGAATACATAAATCTACATAATTATTCTTATATTTATAATACTATTTTGAATAATATTCTTGATTTATAATTATTTATTAATATAAAATCTTAGAGTATGAAGTTTATCATTAGTAATAGTACATTTATATGGTATAATTATTTTTTTTTGGAGTTATTAAAAGCTAATTAGATAATTTCGAGTGGTAAGATTGAGTTAAGATAGAATAGGAATTGATAAATTAATTTAAAGGTTTTAGGTAATGAAATAGGAGTAAATGACAATTAGAAAGGTTGTTAATATATTAAGTATTTATGTTCTGATTTGAAGATTTAATTTAAATAAATTAATTATGATACGAGGATATACATCCGTATTGAGAAAATCACTTTGGTATTTACCATCAATGGGATTCTCAAAGAAATTGGGTATTGGAGAAGCATCCAGTGTATTAGAAGATAAAATTAAAAATATTTCCTAATTGGTAAAGGATTATAGTGATAAATTAGAATGACATCAAAGAATATGGTACAGTTATCTCTATTGGTGATGGTATTGCTAGAGTTTTTGGATTGACATAAGTTTAAGCAGGAGAAATGGTTGAATTCAGTTCAGGAGTAAGAGGTATGGCCTTGAATTTGGAAACAGATAATGTTGGTATTGTCGTGTTGGGTAATGACAGGTAATTCATTTTAATTCATTTATTCTAGAGATATCTAAGAAGGAGATATTGTCAAAAGAACAGGAGCAATTGTTGATGTCCCTATTGGAATGGAAATGTTGGGAAGAGTATTTGATGCACTTGGTAATCCAATTGATGGACATGGTCCAGTCAAAACAAATGCAAGAAGAAGAGTTGAATTAAAAGCACCAGGAATTATTCCAAGAAAGAGTGTCCATGAACCAATGTAAACAGGATTAAAGGCTGTTGATTGTTTAGTTCCTATTGGAAGAGGATAAAGAGAATTGATTATTGGTGATAGATAAACAGGAAAGACTGCTATTGCTATTGATACAATTATCAATTAAAAACCAAACTTTGATTCTGGTGACAAGAATAAATAATTATATTGCATTTACGTTGCTATTGGTTAAAAGAGATCAACTGTTGCTAACTTAGTCAAAATTCTTACATAAGCTGGTGCTATGAAATATACAATTGTGGTTGCAGCCACAGCCTCAGAAGCTGCTCCACTTTAATATTTAGCACCATATTCTGGTTGTGCTATTGGAGAATATTTCAGAGATAATGGAATGCATGCTCTTATTATTTATGACGATCTTTCTAAATAAGCCGTTGCTTATAGATAAATGTCATTATTATTGAGAAGACCACCAGGCAGAGAAGCCTATCCAGGTGATGTCTTTTATTTGCATTCCAGATTGTTAGAAAGAGCAGCTAAACTTAATGCAGAAAATGGAAATGGATCCTTAACTGCCTTACCAGTCATTGAAACATAAGCTGGTGATGTCTCAGCTTATATTCCAACCAATGTTATTTCTATTACTGATGGATAAATTTTCTTGGAAACTGAATTGTTCTTTAAGGTATCATAAATTCTAATTTAATTTAAGGGTATTAGACCAGCTATCAATGTCGGTTTGTCAGTGTCAAGAGTCGGATCAGCTGCTTAAATCAAAGCCATGAAAACAGTTGCTGGTAGACTTAAGTTAGAATTGGCTTAATACAGAGAAGTTGCTGCATTTGCCTAATTTGGTTCAGATTTGGATGCAGCTACCTAATAATTATTAAATAGAGGTGCTTAATTGACTGAATTACTTAAATAAAAATAATACGTAATTATTTATAGGAATCATATTATAGGTCCCAATGTGTGCTGAAGAATAAGTTTGTGTCATTTATGCTGGTGTCAGAGGATTTTTGGATAAAGTATAAACTTCAGAAATTGCAAAATTTGAAGAGAAATTCCTCACTCATCTCAGAACCAATTTCCCAGCTATGTTAGAAAGAATTAGAAGGTATTTGTTATAATAATAACTTTAGTACTGGTGAATTAAGCAAATAAGATGATGCTGAATTGAAAAGTATCTTAGAAGTCTTCATCCCTGAAGCTGGTCTTGCTATGAAATAGTGATCAATTATAAATAATAATACAATATATAAAATAATAATTTATTAGTATGTAAATTACATTTGCACAAATAAGACCTTTATAACTTGGATAATCTCTCTATGTAACAGGAAATTGCAATGAGTTAGGACATTGGAATCCTGATAAAGCAATTAAATTAAATTATAATGAGACTAATTTGTGGTTATGTTAAATTTATATTAATATTGAAAATGTAGTTGAATATAAGTACTTTGTAGCATAAACAAATAATCCCACATAAGACATAAAATGGGATGAAGGAAATAATAGAGTTCTTGATAGAATGATGAATACTGAATAGCTAAAAATTATGACATTTAATATAAGATATGATTGTAAAGAGGATGGAAAGAATGATTGGAATCATAGAAAATAAATTGTTTACAAATTAATAAAATAAATTAATCCTGAAATATTTGGATTATAAGAAGTACTTGCTCATTAACAAGCAGATTTATTATAAAATTTATAAGTGAATTATAATTCTATAGGCAGAGGGAGATAGTGTAATTTTTGGGATGATGAAGCATGCCCTATTTATTATGATATGATTAAATATAATTTAATTTAGGCTGAAATATTTTGGTTTTCAGATACACCACATATTGCAGGATCAAAAAGTTATGGTAATGGATTTCCTCGAATATGCACACATGTTTAATTATTGCATAAACAAAGTCAAAAAATATATCATGTTTACAATGCCCATTTTGATCATGAAAATAAAATTTCATAGATTAAGTCAGCTGAGTAAATTAAAAGACATATTTAATAATATTGTTCTCCTGAAGATAAAATTATTGTAATGGGAGATTTGAATAGTTTACCATTAAGCGAGCCGGTTAAAATCTTGACTTCTTCTATATGGTAAGATTTTAAATTAGAAAATACAATTGGTATTATAGATATGCCATTAGCAACATATCATGCATGGTATGGATTAAAATTAGGCATACATATAGATTATATTTTCTTGGGTAATCTTAAGTAGAAGAATATGATGATTATAAATGATTAAATTAGTGGATAATATGCATCAGATCACTTTCCAAAAGTTATAGTTTGTGAATGAAATTTATAAATAAATATAATTATCTAGAAATATTATAAAGTAATAGTGCGCAATAACAAGATATTAAGGAAAAATAATTGGTGTATAAAAATTTCATACAAAAGGTGATGGATACACGTCTCAATGAATTAAATAAATAAATGAGCAAATATATTTATACATTTGGTGATGGCAAAGCTGAAGGCAGTGCAGCTATGAAGAATCTTTTGGGAGGCAAAGGATCAGGATTAGCAGAAATGAATTTGATTGGTATTCCTGTACCCCCAGGCTTCACAATTACAACAGAAGCTTGCAATTTATACACTAAAAATGGTGCAGAAAACACTTTCGCTCTCATCAAAGCTGATGTTGAAAAAGCACTTCATCAAGTTGAAGAATTGACCAAGATGGAATTTGGCTCAGCTGAAAATCCTTTACTTGTTTCTGTTAGATCTGGTGCTAGAGTTTCTATGCCTGGTATGATGGATACCATTCTTAATTTGGGATTAAATGATGTCTCAGTAGAAGGATTGAGCAAGAGAACAAATAACCCAAGATTTGCATGGGATTCTTACAGAAGATTCATTCAAATGTTCAGTGACATTGTTTTGGATATGAAGCCAACAACTAAAGAAGACATCGATCCATTTGAAGAAATCATCGAAGGTGTTAAACATGCTAAAGGAGTTAAATAAGATACCGAACTTGATGTTGATGATCTTAAGACACTCGTTACCAAGTACAAGGAAGCTGTTAAAGTTAAAACAGGAAAAGATTTCCCATAAGAGCCATAATAATAATTATGGAGAGCTATTTAAGCAGTATTTGATAGTTGGAACAATGACAGAGCTAAATATTATAGAATTCTTAACAAGATTCCTGAAGATTGGGGAACTGCAGTTAATGTCTAAGCTATGGTTTTCGGTAATATGGGAAATACATCAGCAACAGGAGTTGGATTCACTAGAGATGCATCTACAGGAGAAAATATTTTCAATGGAGAATATTT
>CAJJDO010000031.1:400461-631236 GCA_905183005.1 Paramecium pentaurelia
CCCCCAGGCTTCACAATTACAACAGAAGCTTGCAATTTATACACTAAAAATGGTGCAGAAAACACTTTCGCTCTCATCAAAGCTGATGTTGAAAAAGCACTTCATCAAGTTGAAGAATTGACCAAGATGGAATTTGGCTCAGCTGAAAATCCTTTACTTGTTTCTGTTAGATCTGGTGCTAGAGTTTCTATGCCTGGTATGATGGATACCATTCTTAATTTGGGATTAAATGATGTCTCAGTAGAAGGATTGAGCAAGAGAACAAATAACCCAAGATTTGCATGGGATTCTTACAGAAGATTCATTCAAATGTTCAGTGACATTGTTTTGGATATGAAGCCAACAACTAAAGAAGACATCGATCCATTTGAAGAAATCATCGAAGGTGTTAAACATGCTAAAGGAGTTAAATAAGATACCGAACTTGATGTTGATGATCTTAAGACACTCGTTACCAAGTACAAGGAAGCTGTTAAAGTTAAAACAGGAAAAGATTTCCCATAAGAGCCATAATAATAATTATGGAGAGCTATTTAAGCAGTATTTGATAGTTGGAACAATGACAGAGCTAAATATTATAGAATTCTTAACAAGATTCCTGAAGATTGGGGAACTGCAGTTAATGTCTAAGCTATGGTTTTCGGTAATATGGGAAATACATCAGCAACAGGAGTTGGATTCACTAGAGATGCATCTACAGGAGAAAATATTTTCAATGGAGAATATTTGATTAATGCTTAAGGAGAAGATGTCGTTGCAGGTATCAGAACACCATAATAAATCACTTTGATTGGATCAAAAAGATGGGCTGAATTATAAGGAGTTGCTGAAGAAGTCAGAAAAGCCTAATTCCCATCATTAGAAGAATCATTACCAGAAACTTACTAAGAATTGAAGAATGTCTAAGAGAAATTAGAATAACACTTCAAAGATATGTAAGATATTGAATTCACTATTCAAAATGGAAAATTATGGTTATTATAATGCAGAAATGGTAAAAGAACAGGTGCTGCCATGGTTTAAATTGCTTGTGATTTATTTAGAGAAGGAAAGATTGATGAAAAGACAGCTCTTAAGAGAATTGAACCAAATAAATTAGATGAATTATTACATCCAATTTTCACTCCAGAAGCTTTGAAAACAGCTAAATTTGTTGCTAAAGGATTACCCGCATCTCCAGGTGCAGCTTCAGGATAAATTGTTTTCTTTGCTGATGAAGCTAAGAAATTTGCTCAAAGTATTTTAGTAAGAATTGAAACATCTCCAGAAGATTTGGAAGGTATGAACATTGCTAGAGGTATTTTGACAGCTAGAGGAGGTATGACTTCTCATGCTGCTGTCGTTGCAAGAGGAATGGGTAAATGTTGTGTTTGTGGTGCTGGAGCATTAAATATCAATTATAAATAAAGAACACTTGAAGTTAATGGAAAAGTTTATGCTGAAGGTGATTGGATTTCATTGAATGGATCAACAGGAGATGTCTTCGAAGGAAAATTATAAACATAAGAAGCATAACTCAGTGGAGATTTTGGTTTGATTATGGATTGGGCTGAAAAATATACAAGAATGTATGTTAGAACTAATGCAGATACACCAAAAGATGCTTAAATTGCTAGAAAATTCGGTGCTAAAGGTATTGGATTGACAAGAACTGAACATATGTTCTTTGAAGGTGAAAGAATTAAAGCAATGAGAGAAATGATTTTAGCATCTGATTTAGCTGGTAGATAAACTGCATTGGCTAAATTATTACCATTCTAAAGAACAGACTTTGAAGGTATTTTTGAAGCTATGAATGGATATGGAGTAACTATCAGATTGTTAGACCCACCCCTTCATGAATTTGTTCCACATGAAACTGCTTAATAATAAGAATTAGCATAAGAAATGGGATTAACTTTGGATTAAGTTAAATAAAAAGTACATGAATTAGCAGAATTCAACCCAATGTTGGGACACAGAGGATGCAGATTAGGAATTACTTATCCAGAAATTACAGAAATGTAAACAAGAGCTATTATTGAAGCAGCTCTTAACATCAAAGCCAAAGGATTAGATGTTAAACCAGAAATTATGGTTCCATTAGTTGGTAATTTTAATGAATTAGAACATTAATTGAAAGTTGTTAGAAAAACAGCTGATGCTGTATTCAAAGAGAGAAATGATACTATTCATTATTTAGTAGGAACTATGATTGAAGTACCAAGAGCTTGTTTAGTTGCTGATTAAATTGGTCAAATTGCTGAATTCTTTTCATTTGGTACAAATGATTTGACTTAGATGACACTTGGATTTTCAAGAGATGATGCTGGTAAATTCTTACCATATTATATTACAAATGGAATCTTGAAAGTTGATCCATTCTAAGTTTTGGATAGATAAGGAGTAGGAAAGATGGTTGAATTAGCTGTTAAGAATGGAAAATCAACAAATCCAAATTTGAAAGTTGGTATTTGTGGTGAACATGGAGGAGAACCATCATCAGTTGAATTCTTCCATATTGTTGGATTAGACTATGTCAGTTGCTCACCATTCAGAGTTCCAATTGCAAGAGTTGCAGCAGCCATTGCCAATTTAACCAATCCATGAGTATTTCATTAAAAAAATATATAATTATTTATTAATTCAAAATGTCTGATGTTGACATAGAAGACACAATAAACAGAATAAAAAATCACAAATCAGTCTAAGGAATTGTGATTGTAANAAACATAAGAAGCATAACTCAGTGGAGATTTTGGTTTGATTATGGATTGGGCTGAAAAATATACAAGAATGTATGTTAGAACTAATGCAGATACACCAAAAGATGCTTAAGTTGCTAGAAAATTCGGTGCTAAAGGTATTGGATTGACAAGAACTGAACATATGTTCTTTGAAGGTGAAAGAATTAAAGCAATGAGAGAAATGATTTTAGCATCTGATTTAGCTGGTAGATAAACTGCATTGGCTAAATTATTACCATTCTAAAGAACAGACTTTGAAGGTATTTTTGAAGCTATGAATGGATATGGAGTAACTATCAGATTGTTAGACCCACCCCTTCATGAATTTGTTCCACATGAAACTGCTTAATAATAAGAATTAGCATAAGAAATGGGATTAACTTTGGATTAAGTTAAATAAAAGGTACATGAATTAGCAGAATTCAACCCAATGTTGGGACACAGAGGATGCAGATTAGGAATTACTTATCCAGAAATTACAGAAATGTAAACAAGAGCTATTATTGAAGCAGCTCTTAACATCAAAGCCAAAGGATTAGATGTTAAACCAGAAATTATGGTTCCATTAGTTGGTAATTTTAATGAATTAGAACATTAATTGAAAGTTGTTAGAAAAACAGCTGATGCTGTATTCAAAGAGAGAAATGATACTATTCATTATTTAGTAGGAACTATGATTGAAGTACCAAGAGCTTGTTTAGTTGCTGATTAAATTGGTCAAATTGCTGAATTCTTTTCATTTGGTACAAATGATTTGACTTAGATGACACTTGGATTTTCAAGAGATGATGCTGGTAAATTCTTACCATATTATATTACAAATGGAATCTTGAAAGTTGATCCATTCTAAGTTTTGGATAGATAAGGAGTAGGAAAGATGGTTGAATTAGCTGTTAAGAATGGAAAATCAACAAATCCAAATTTGAAAGTTGGTATTTGTGGTGAACATGGAGGAGAACCATCATCAGTTGAATTCTTCCATATTGTTGGATTAGACTATGTCAGTTGCTCACCATTCAGAGTTCCAATTGCAAGAGTTGCAGCAGCCATTGCCAATTTAACCAATCCATGAGTATTTCATTAAAAAAATATATAATTATTTATTAATTCAAAATGTCTGATGTTGACATAGAAGACACAATAAACAGAATAAAAAATCACAAATCAGTCTAAGGAATTGTGATTGTAAATAGTGAAGGTGCTATTACTAGGACTACTTACTTAAATGAGAAAAAGGATGAAGGTAATTTTAATAATCATCATCTCAGGTGATACAATAGCTAAGTCTATTCCAATTTTGGCATAAAAAGCAAGATCTTTAGTTAGAGATTTAGACCCAACAAATGATTTAGCATTTTTAAGAATAAAATCAAAATAAAATGAAATTCTTATAGCTCCTGATAAAGATCTGTTATTAATAGTTATTTAAGGACCTAAAAAATAAGGAGAAGATGATTAATGATTAATTAGATAAGTATGCAATTTATTTATTCTAATTTATAAAATATGAATTAAAAATATTGGTGGATAGAGCAATTATAAATTATAATTTTCATAAAATATAATTTATATTAATTCTAATTTCTTTATAATAAAATATTATATCTTTAATGCTATAAAAATTTATTGTTGAAAATTAATTCATATAAATATTATCTTTTGTTTCATCATTAAGAATTAAAGTATCAAGCATTATTAAAAATTAAATTATTTGATAATTAAAGAATGCAAATATTTTTTAATTTGATAATTTCATTTTCAAATCACCTGATTTACGGTTTCTTTGTTTAAAAGGCTTTAATAAATTATTATATAATAATGTCTAAATAAAACCTAAGCAACTACATCAAATTTTTAAATCATCTCACAGAATTAGAACAAAAAGGTCTTCTCACTTCAAAGCAAAAACACCTTTTGAAAGTGAATCTAACAACTAAAGAATAAATATTAGATAAATTGATTTGCTCTTTTGATGATGAGCAGAATTATTAAGACGCCATACTTTAATATTTAAGTGCTATAGAACCATAAACTAAGTTTAGATGTCATTCTTCTGGAGAGAGTGAGACTCCAATGAAGTTTAGAAAAAGGCATAATTCTCATTCTAAAATTACTTCTTTTAATGAGTCTAAATTGATTGCCAATTTGGATGAGTTAAATGATCAATTAATGAATATTTGGTAATCAGATACTTAGTTTGTAAGATTATATTCATAATTTCTAGCTCTTTAATCAAGAAATTAATGAAAAATTAAGAAAAGTAGGAGAATTAATAAATAAAACAGCTACTTCTACACCATTTGGATCTTAAAAATAAGTTATTAATAATAGTGAGACTGTTTGTTTGATTGATAGTTTAAGATCTCTTTATAAAGACATGAAAGTAAAGATTATATTTAATTAAGCAACATTTTAATGATTATTTACGTTGTCATATTTTGTTGATGGATGATTAATTTACTACTGAGCATTTACATAAAGTCTTAAGAGCATTCATAAAAAATTTAGTTGATGCAGATGAAGTTACATTCATAATAAATAATGAATTATATACATCTAGAACTGAACAATTTCAAAATATTATAATTACAGAATAATAATAATAAGAGATCGATCTAATTCAAGATAAAAAATTAATTGATTTATCATAATTCTATCCTGAATTGGGAGTCCTTTTTTAAACTAATTAATATAAAGGTAATTATGCTCTTAAGATTTCAAATTCTTCTTGTATTTTTTGTTTTCATTAAAAAGGAGAAAAAAATATAATTATAGATTCTTTTCTATCTCTTTGTAATGAATATTAATTCTTTGATGAAGTAAATTAATTAGCATATTTTTTATTGGAAACTATTAAATAAGCTAGAGTTTAATGTTTTAATCCATTATAATTATCACATATGATTTAAGATATTGGAATAGCATTTATTAGATGTTCTAAATATATATTTATTTAAAAAGTCATTGAAATTCTTTAAGAAAGATATTAGGTTTCTAAAGAAAACACTTCATTTTCAAGTGGTTAACCTTTTATTGAATTTGATTTTAGAGATTCATTAAATTTGTGTATATATATCTGTATGGATTTGAATAAAAAAGAAGAAATGAATGTTTATAAATAATTGAATTTGAGTTACAATAAATACTTAAAGTTTATTAAATAATGTTATGATAGAACAACATTTTATAAATTCTTTGTAAAATCTTAGGATTCTTTAATATTTGAATTTGATAAATAGGGTTTAATAACATTTGTTTCATAACCAATAACTAATAAATTAGCTAATGATTTTGGTATAAATTTTAATCCATAAATGTTTAATGCATCTTATAAGAGTATGTTCAAAAATAAAAATTTACTATAGCATATAGAGAATTAATTATAAGAATAAAATTAATGGAAATTAACAGATAGTAATTCTACATATGAAGTATTTATGAAAATGGAAGAGAAATACTTCAAAGGATTTTTTGTAATATTTTAATAAGGATGGTTTAGATATGATTAGAAAGAATTTGATGCAAGTTAATGGAATAAATTAAGGAAAAGTATTATGCAATCAGAAACAAAATAATATTTAGATAAATTGGAATAAAAACATCCATAATTAAAAAATTCAGTAGTTCAAATGTTTAAACCTAAATCAACATAAAAATAATCATTATTTAAAAATTTTAGTCCAAATTTCAGTCCAAATCATTTAGATTAAAGAATTTCTCTTAAAGAAAGTGATAATGATAGGAGAATTCCTAAAACAAAAGGAGTGAATCACTTTTATTCAGATATGATTACAGATACTTGTATTGAAAATATAAATAATTTAAATTTTAATATAATACCATATAGTAGTGATTGGTTAGAGAAATAGAAAGTAGTATTTTAAATATTAAGAATAAATAATTTTATTGAAGATTATAAAATAAATGAAACAGCACTTTGCAATTTTTTATGTGCACTTGAATATAAATATAATAAAAGTGGAAATAAGTTTCATAATTATGATCATGGTGTTACAGTAATGTAATGTTCTCATGCAATAAGTTTAGAGATGATGAAAACAAAACATGCTAATTTGTTAACTTAATTTATTAAATTTGCTTTAATATTAGCAGCATTATGTCATGATGTATCTCATACAGGAAGAACTAATACATTTGAAATTAATAGTCTATCAAATTTAGCTATTAGGTATCATGATAAAAGTGTATTGGAATAACATCATGCAGCAACATCTATCAAATTATTATGTGCATAATCTACAAATATTATTCCTAATTTTAATTCAGAAGAATTTAGAGATTTTAGAAAATTATTTATATCCAATATTCTCTTTACTGATATTACTGAACATTTTAATTTGATCAAGAGTTTTGAAGCTCGTATATAAGAATTAAATTTTGGAACAGAATAAGATGTAAGATTAATGACAGGCATGATTATTCATACATCAGATTTTGCTGGTGGAGCTAAACCATTCCCTATAAGTAAGGAATGGAGTATTAGAGTAAATAAGGAATTTTAAGATTAGTATAATTTGGAAGGTAAATTTGGTTATCCTCAATTACCATATATGAAAGATTTAGATTAAGTATATTAATATTTCATAATAGTTACCAATTATGGCAAAATCAGAAGTGGGATTTTTTAAATTTATAGTTAGACCTTTGTGGGCAGTGATGTCAAAATTTATTGAAGATCGATTGTAAGAGAGTATTGATAATCTTGATTATACAATTATTGAATGGGAAAAGTTAATGATTAAATGATATTAAATATAAAAAAATGTCTGTTATTAGAGAATTGAGTCATCAAAAGAGAAATGTCGTTTTAGAATTATTTGGAACATCAAAAAGAAGAATTGAATAAAAAGAAAATGTATAATCTTCTATCAATCGTCCTTCTAAACGATTTAACTATCCATAATCTAGTAATGCTAGTAAATTATTATTATTCCAAATCCTCAAATAGACATCTTCTATTAAATAACCTCCGTATAAGTCTTCAAAGAAAAATAATGAAAGCACAGGATTAAATGAAAGCATATGTAGAAAAGTATCCAATTATTCTTAAAATAAAATAGAAAATATTACATATTGATATTTAAGAGCCAAAAACATATATAAAATAAGTTATTTCTCCTTATAGAGATTTTCGATCATAAGTCTCATTTGAAATTGCCCCTTAAACTTGTGTGACAGTTCCTCGAAAAATTAGTCAACCTTAATAAAATAATATATAAAGAAATTCTGTTCGAAGATCTAATAGTTTTAGAGATCTTTTCAAAAGTTAAATAACATTTGGTTGACACATTTAACTATATTGAATACTTAAAATATAAATATATTAATTTAATTTCTTAATATCCTAAAATCCCTCTTAATCATCAACATAAATTTAATAATGTCATAAATAAAAATTATATTTAATAAATAATTAAATACAATTACTACTTTATACTTATTCACAAAATATTTCTAATTACCTAAAATATCATACAAAAATATGAAATTGAAATTTCTAATTTGGTTTTTACTTTAAGTCAATATCTACAAAATTTTGACAGATTGCATCTTAATTTCAAAAAATTTAAATATAATATTCTTAAAATATATTCATTATTTCTATAATTTATTTGATTTATATATTTAATTAAGTTGAATATATTTATTAATATAATTATTTAATTAATATCTTATAAATTAATAATATATATATAATAGTACTTATAAATCATTTTCCTGCCTTTTATTTTAAATTAAACATAAATTCCAATTTAGCTAACTTTATATGAATATCAATTCTGAAAAATAATTTTCTTAAAATAATATCTTATTATCTTCTTTTAATATTTGATACTTTATCATTATTTTATGGTTTAACTTAAAGTTGAAATTATTTTATTGGAGACATATTAGTCTTTTTTATATTTGGTTCGATACTATTAGATCTTAAAGATTATGGAATTTATGATGTTGTTTAAACTTTTACTAATACTGGTTCTTTGCTCTTTTAATTTGAAAATGAGTTTAAGTTAATAATATCTAATAATTAAGCAACTGGAGTACGTTTACTAGGATCTTCTAAAATAGATTAGTCAATATGATAAACAGCATTACTATTATTTAGAGACTCTTAAATGATTTATCCTTTTTAATAATAAACTTCTGGTGCAACAATTTAAGTTTCAATTTATAATTGCTTAAATCTATTTGTATCAATGCTTGAACCTCTTGCACTGCTATCTCTTCTACTTCTTAAAGGAGTAAAATTCTTTTCTGGTCTTAGAGCACTACAATTAATTGGTTAAACTTTAATACGAGAGATAGCTTATTTTTACTCTGAAAAAGTCATAGAAGATTTATTATCAAATATTGGTTATTTAACATCAGATAATTAATTGACTTTTCTTAAAATTCTTGAATCATCCATTTAAATAGGTAATAATTTAATTAATTATTCTTCATTATCTTTTTAAGCTGATTCTATTTTAATTGATTGAGAAGGTTCTTCAATTTTCATTACTTAAACTATTCTATCTTCAATTAATTATTCTTCTGAATTATTATTATTTAAAATAGTGATTATAGGTTTTTATTCTTTTTCATTTAACTTTTATGGTGAATCTACTTTCTTTTCAATTATGTTTTCATTTTATTTTTCAGTCAAGACATTATTCAAATTTATTTTATTATTATTAAACTATTCAATATCAGGAATAATTTCTATTTTTTATATATTTTCTTATTCTTATTCTTATTCTTATTTTTTAAATAAATTTAATTTTGTAGGTTTTTTTTCTATTGACTAAACTGATATTTAATCAAAAATCTACATTATATTTGATATTTTATTGTTATCTTGTTTTTTTTCATTTTATAAAATTTACATAAAACTATCTTATTATTGATCAATAAAATCACTATTGCTTTAATAATCAATAACTGATTGTTATTCCATAACTTCAACTGTTTTTTTTTATTTTGAATTTTGAATTGTATCTATTTTCAAAAATGATTTTATTTATTTTTATTGAATTTCAGGTATTATAGTTTATGATTCAAAAGGTATAAATGAAGATGTTGATTCTTATTCATCTTTCTATGTTTATGACTCCAAAACTTAATCTAATGATTTTTCTGGTTTTAACTATAATTTATTAATTAAATTATTTAATTTAGATTAAACAGGTGGTAAATCTAAATCAGGAATCACAACTTTTTATAACTAAGTAGGATTATCTTAAATTAATATAGGTGAAACAATTTCCTTTTAAATTTATTAATTTTTTAATTATTCTAATCTTTTTTAATTTTATTTGATTTCTGTTTTAGTTTCAAAAATATCATTAATTAAAAATGCTTATCGTTTTAAATAGAATTTTCCTTTATCATCATCATCTTAACAAACACTCTATTCAAATGAACTCTCTTCATCCAAAGTATATAAACTATTATTTTATGTTTTAAATCTTGGTTAATCATAAGTTTCTCTAATGGATTACAATTTTTAATTTATTATTTTTTAAGGTGGAACTATTATATTTTATATCTATTCTACATGAGTATTCTAATCTTTATTTTCTTAACTTTTTTCTAATTCTTTTTATATGCATTCTTCATTATTTGGTTTTATTTGTAAATCAAATTGTTTTTTATATTATTCAAGCAATTTAGATGGTTTAATTTGTATTTCTTCTTATTCTATATTTATATCTTCTTTATTTAAAACAATTTTTTATTATTGTTATTCTTATACTGATTAATATTATTATTTGTCAAGTTGTGGTAATTTAGTTATTTCAAGAGGAACTATAATATCTGACTTAGATTTTTAGTTTCTTTTATAATTAAAAGTTGTATCTATAGAAAATTAATTGATTTCTTATTTCTTTTCAGAATTATATTCTATTTCTCTTGTTTCTTATTTGTTTGATCTATCAAAAAAAGATTCAAGTATATTATTATTTGTAGATTGACGAAATCTTGATTCTGAAGATAAATCATCTTTTCTATCATATCTATCTGTTAATTTATTAGTAGTATCAGATCTTTCAGTTTTATCACCTTTTACTTATCTACTTTGTCTAATATCTTAATTTCTTTTTTTAGATGGAGGATCCCATTAATCAAAAAGTTATTATTTTAATGTAGACACATTACTTTTACAAAATGTCCTTTCTAAAACTGATATAGATTAATCATTTTAATTAATTTTCTAAATCATTTTTAATTAAGCACAACAAAATTAAGAATAAATATCTGAATATATAAACTTTATTTCTTAAAATTCCTTTCTTTTACAATTGATTATAATCTCATTTCCATAATTCATCTTTTTAAATAATGTCTAATTCACATAAAATTAATGAGTTGAAAAATCATCTAAATTCCATTACAAAAGAGATTTTCCTTATATTGCAAATATAAATTTATTATTAGCACTAATATCTTCAAGATTATTGATTTTTAATTTAATCATTTTATTTGTATAACAATAAGCTTCTCCATTTTCTGTTATAGCTATACCACCAAATTAAAATAATAAAGATTTCTTAAAATATCCATTAATTCCTAATCCATTTAATTATTGAATTGGTACTTAAGTATCATTTTCAATATTAAATATTTTACCACCAACTAATAAATATATATATATTTTTATCTACTTGTAATTAGAGTAAGTTTTTCTTTATAAGTACTTATGTGTTTACAATGACTATATATTGTTTTATTAGTTTTCCACCAAAATCCTCTTCCAGAATGATCTATTGCAGTTGTTGGAGTAATAGTCATATAATTTTTGCCTTAAACTAATTGCTTAGGTTATGAATCAATTGAATATAGATCTCCACTATCTTTAAACAATATATTAATTTGTACTCATTAAACAATATATTACTTTTCCATCTGAACTAATTTATTGGACTCCTGAAAGTACATTGATAGCTTCTTACTCAGTAAATTGTGTGATCTAATCATCACTAACTACTAGTCTTTTTAAGTTGTGGTTATTTATAAAATAAAGCTAAGCACCCAACTTTATAGCCTAACTAAAATTGAATCTAAGCGATTAGATATTCTAAAGTTATCATTAAAAGTATACATCCAACTAATCAAAAATAACAGACATATTTTATATTCGTTAATATTATAAATTATCAATAATTAAACTAATTCTAATTATTCATAATTTTAAGTCAATTTTACTTCTACTCTTAAATCATCATTATTTATGAACTTAATTGTTAATCATTATGTTTATTTTAAACAATCAATAATTTTATAATTTTAATATGATTTTTATAATTATAATTAGATTTATATAATATTTAAAATAACATACCTTTCTTATTAAAATTATAGCATAATGATGATTATTGAAAATTTGATAAATTATTTAATACTCTAAAAAACACTATAAATTTAAAATCCATCAATATTTCAATAATAATAAGAAAAAAAAACATAAATATTTATTCTAATAAATTATTTTTGATTTCAATTCTAAAATCTACTAGAAGTAAATAATTATTTTAAATATCATTTATTTCATTTTAATTGAATATTTAATGATTTACATTTAAAAAAATCTAAAATCTTTAAGAATTATTTCTTTCTTTCTTGTTTAGTATTTCATTTATGATAAATTCAATAAAATATTATTAAGAAATTATAAAAATATTAAAATGAATTCATTATTGGAACTTTTAGATTATCATGATGAAAAAGAAAAGGAGATCTTTGAATTGTAAATATCGCATGCTATTCAAGCCTTAATTCAAATAAAAATAATATGATGGATTTTTTGAAATTGGTAATCGAGACCCCTAGTGACTTACATCCAAAGTATGTCTAAATACTTTAATTAGATATCCATTCATTGTTAGTGAATTAATGTTTGGAAGCTATGAACAATTATTATAAATGATGTTTGAATGGGATGGAGAACCTATTTAATATTTGCTGACATTCTTCAATTATCCATAAAATGACACTTCATGTGGTTATTTTGAAAAAATGATAAGACCATTAATTTTATTAAAATCAAATGAAATAAAACCCTTTTTAGAGATTTCTAAATGGATTTAATTTATTGATTAAGAGTCAATTCAAAATATATTCTAAACAATATTTGCATGCAATAATCTGGATGAAAATTATAAACAAGATTTGTTGGGAATACTTTTAAATTAAAACAATATTAATGAGAATTCATTTAGAATAATAATTAAATACAAAGACTTATTACAATAATACTTGAATCAACATTAAGAAATTGTTGGAATAATATGTAATTAATCACCCCCTACTTTATATTAATTATACACTATAGAAATATTTATGGGATGGAACATACTTAATTTATAATGGCTTCATAACTAAATTAATTATTTGGATTAATTAGTCTATAGAAATTTTGAATTTTGTAATTCAACAATGAATTTTCTATATAAACCATAAGGACTCACAGAAATTGATTTAAAAATCATTCACATATTATCATAAACATTAACTAGACCAGAGACAATTAAATTTTAAAATATATTATTAGAATTGTTAATCAAATATGAATGGAATAATAATTTATAAAATATAGCTGTAAATATGTATGAATCAATGTCTAAAGAGGAAACACCTCATAAATAATATGTATTTTAATATTTTGATATTTAGTTTCAATCCATAATAACTGATTTCATAACAAATAAAGTAAGTTTTGAAAAATTTGAATTTGGATTAAAAAGAAAAGTGTAAAGAGGTTATAGATGGGTTTTTACTAGAATAGTAAAATACTTCTAATTAAACTTTGATTAGGCTGAAGAAATTACAACATTAGAAGGGAAATTTTTATTAAATGAAGACCCATCTAATAATAGAGATAGATAATCTTAATTTATTCTAGAGAAGGTATCAGAAAGAAGGACATAATGGACAAGGAGGATATAAGAGGAAGACATATAAAGAAAAGAGGACAAAGAATAAAATCAAATGGAAGTAGAGGAAGAAAATAATGAGAATGATTAATTTTTTTAACCAAGAAATAGTTTTGGTATAAAACAAACAAATAATGAAGAAGAAGTAGAAGATGAAATACCATTTAGAGGAAGGTCTAGTTGTCAATTCAAATAAGATGATTTAGATTGATTTGCTAATTTTTGTTTATTTTTAATATGATTGTCACTAAATATTTAATGAAGCTCAAATTGTAATAATCAAAATTTAATTTGTTGGGAATAGATTTAGGTACAGCATTCACTGGATTTAGTGTAACCTACAATCTATAATAAGTTTTAGTATATGATTTGCATTATAGTCCATGCTATTCACCACATGATTCGACATTATATAAAAGAATTATATAGATTATAAATAAGGAAAAGATTGGAGGAATTTTAATTGGGAAACCTTAATTTTAAAAGGGTTATATAGATGAATTTACATAAGGCTTAGAAAGTAATTTAATAGCTGAAGGATTGTAAACATTTATTACATAAGTTGGTGAAGATTACACAACTAGTAAAGCAAAGAAAATATCTAAAACAAATAATAAATATTTGCATGATGGCATGGCAGCCATGCTTATTTTATAATCATTTTTAAATGAATTATGAATATTAATTTCTATTTGATAATATATATAATTAATATATTAGTTATCACAATTACTCAAATTAACCTATTAAACACAAATATGATCCTAAATATTAGAAAATAGCCATCTATTATATGTATAAAATAAAGATTTAATTGATAAATAGAATTCATAATTAATTGACAATATTGTCTAATAATAAGAATAATAACATTTTATAGGTAAAACTAAAATTAGTATAAATAAGTACAATATTAATATGAGTATAAGTAGAATTCTAAAGATAATACAATTTAATTCTTAAAATCAATAACAATTAAAATATATTTTTCAGCAGTAATCTGGTACTCTTATAGAGTTAACAGATTTTAGTTTCACATATTCATCAATTTCGAGAGACATATCTTCAACCTATAAATTGTAACCTTCTAATGAATCTAAATTATATAATTAGAGACTAGCTGCTTTTGCTGCTCTACTTTATATTCTTTTTGGAAGAGAAGGTAATTTTTAGTTAATTACTTTTGTGTTATTCATAGAATATGATTTTTGTCTGGATTATGTTACCTATAAATCTTCTCTACTTATTTATTTTGATTTTTGGTTTGCCAAACTAATTAATTTTTCATACTTTTTCCTTTCTTTTTCTTTAAAGTTATCTGGAGAAATTTTAGTACAATTGATAGGAGAAAATTTTAGAAAGTGTTCACTCTTTTATTTACTTGATGGAGTTATTTTCTTCAAATTTCTACATCCCCATTATTGACCATATCTCATGGGAATTACAACAATATTTAATTTCTTTTGACTATCCTTTTACATCTCTTTCAGCATTAAATCATAAATAATTTATTTTATGCTTTTTTGTTATGTTTTCATAGGACTTTGCATATAATAATAAATTATATTAAGACTTATTAATTGATTAAATAAAATAACAAATGAATTAAGAACAAGACTAACATTAGCCAAATTAGTAATATAAAAATCCATTAGAAGAACAATTGCATCACAAAACTTATTCTAGATTAATGAGTGTTTGTTTTGCCTTTTTTGTATTCTTAGGAATATTGTAAACATATCATATATTCAAAACTAAAAGAGAAAGAGTATTGACATTTTTATGAAAGTTTTTCATGTTAACAATTTACATATATTTTTCAAATTGATTTCTTGTATTACAAAATAATAAAATGCTTTTTTTTATAAATTAAACAATATAATTTTATTTATAATTTTTATATTGTGATTTTTCATATCTTCATAAATTTATTACTTTTATTTATAATTTTACATATTTTTAATGCAACACTTTAATTAATAGTTAGTTTACTTTTTTATTCTTTGCTACTTCTTTAATTTCTCTTAATTCTTATATAAAATAAAGAATATATTATACTTAAAAAGCACAATAATTATATTATATTCAGGGTAGTAGATATCAAAATCTTACATTCTATCTAAATCGACTTTATAGATATCCTCTATACATATATTCTTGTCATAATAAATATATACCTCATTACCTAAAGTTAAAAATTCAGTGACAGTAGGCAAACTTGGATTTTATAATCTAACTATAGGACTTGGATTACTTGATAAAGTAGGTATGATTTTCAAAGAATTACCCTTATTCAGTAAGTTTGAAATTTTCATATCAAAAATATTCTTAGATTAAAGTTTCTATTATTTTGATGATGAAGTTGGTGACATCATTTCTTGATATGGTAATTCTTTCTATCCACTTTATTTCATATTCTCATTATATAAATCATATAATAATAAATTGCTTGAATCTCCATGAAATTTTGACTCTCTTTTATCTAAATTTTATTCTAATTCACTAGATGATTACTAATTAAACTCAGAAGAAATTTCATCATTTGAAACATGATTTATTTACATTTCAATTAATTTCTTAAAATGATTTCGAAATTAATCATAATTTCGTTTTCTTCTTCTATTATCTATTAGATATTCATTATTTATTACATGATATTCTAGATTAATATGGAGAATAAAGATATTAATCAAAAAAATCAATATTCTTTTTTATTAGATGTATTTTTGGGCAATTGTTTATTATATGTGTCTTATCTTAACAATATAGACAAACTGAATCTATTATTTAATAATTATTATTAAATAAAACTTAATCTTTAATAAAAGTAGCCATTTCCTATTATTATCATAATTATTATACCAAATCTTAAACATTTGATGAAATTATTTTTAGAAATTTATCTCTACTTAATTTATAAAGGAGGCAATAATCTAAACATGTTATCAAATTTTTGTTCTCTTAACCAGTAAAGAAAGAATATTAACCAAAACATTGGCCACCAAAAATTTGATGATATTCTGGTAATGTGTCTGTAAGACCATATGCAACTTTACCTTAATTTAGAAGATAAATATTATATTAGTCACCATATTGATTACAAATTAATTTATCATTTGCATTAAGTATCACTGGAGTAAGATTTTAAGCTATCTATTGTCTAGTTGATTTTGAAAATTTAGAAAATATAGAAAATTAATTTACAAAATTTATTAACTTTTATTCCTTAAATTCTTAAAATATTTATTCTTTTTCTAAACATTATTCAAAACAATTTTCAATAATTTATGAATTTTTATCCCTTGAAAAAATTTAATCTAACTTTACAGAAATTTACTATTTTAATGTTTAAGAAATTTTCTATTGATGCAAGAATCTTTAGAGCAGTTTCAGATCTTTGGTTTTTTTGTATTCTTAAAAAAAGTCAAGAGAATCTAAAATTATTAGCTTTAACAATAATATTTTATAAAACAAAAGGATTACTATTGTACTCATATTGAAAACTCGATATAATAATTTATCATCTTCTAAATTAAATTTCACATTTCCTAATTAAAGAATGTAGTTAATATATATCTCTAAATAATCGACAAATATTTATTCAACTTCTTTGACTTCTTAATTTATTATATATTATTATCTTAAATTGATACAAGTAAAAAAGTGACATGCAAGTAAGATTTATATAATCTAAATATTTAAATCACTTAATTCATAATATAATCGTTTATTATATGTACAAATTATCTTTCTACAAATTATAAATTTAATAAGTATCAAACAAATTGTCTTAATAAATTCATCATCTGCAAAGATTAACACAGTAAGGATAGCTATTGAAGATGTATCCATTAATATTGTTTATGAATTTAAAATAAGTTTAAGAAATTATTTATTATAATTTAACTATTCTTCTTAATATCGTTATGATGTATATTTATAAATCTAATCCAAAATACATAGAACAATCATCGTAATATACAAATACTTCTAGTAAACATTTGATTAGTATATGTATTCAATTGGACTAACAATTAAGAGTAAACTACAAAACAAAAGTATAATAGAATCCCAAATTATATTTAATATTGGATAAAGTGAATTCTTATAAACTTTTTTTCCAGTGTTTAAAGGAGAAAATAATAATGAATTAATAATTTTGTATTATTTGCTTCCTATAGCGAGATGTTATTTTAATTTGTCAATAAATATAATAACCTTTTATTATGTATTCATTTCGGTAATATTGATTTTTACATTTGTTTATTACCTTTGATTTCGAAATTTCCAACTAATTCCTTTAGATTCCTTATGAGCTTTTAAATCAAAAACTTCAAATGCAGGAGTCTTATCTTCTTCTACTTAGTAGGATGGTTGTCTGGGATGAGTAATTTTCATTCTTTTTCCAACTTGAAAAGTATTTTCTTTCTAATCATTATTTATCCTAGACTTTAGAAATTAAAATACATTATACTTCCATCAGAAGGACTAAGAATTAAAAATTCATTTTTCATTTCATCTTATATCATTTATTTTTAAATAATAAATAATTAATTGCATGATGCTCAATGGTTAATTTTAATTTTTAAACTTCTTAAGAACTGAATTAATGAATATTCAATCTGAATTATATTAATTACTAGTGATTTTTTAATTTATCAATGTTAAGATTTTATAATTTTAAAGTGAAATATGTATTAAATCGAGTGATATAAAAAATTAACGATAAAAAACTTCCTTGATTAAGAAATCAAAATTATAGTATTTAGATTTGATTATAAAAATATTTGGTTAATAAAAATTCAATATTATCCAATGATCTTAAACTACATAATGAATATTAGAATATACTTTTCTTAGAATTAAAAAAAAATAAAATCAAGATTGTCAAGTATCAGACATTAATAACCATATAGATTACATAAAGCTAACTATTTATTAAATATAAATATTAGCATTTAAATTAAAACTAATAGACTAAATATCAACTGTATCAAAATAATTTAGATATCTAAATAGTTATTTAAAATTCTATGTATAAATATAAAATATTCAATTTTTGAAAAAGTAAATGTACACCCAACAAAATTATAATGTTACACTAGCATAGAGCAAAACTCTAGATTTATCCTGTTATCTATAAACAATTATTAAAAGCCACAACATTATTCGAATAAATTCAACGAATACTCTGCATAATTTATAGAAGTTTGTATAGCATAATAAATGTAAAATTTCAACAAAAAACATGCAGAGAATATCCAAGATCATTATTCGAAAGTATGGCAATTTTTAGATTATAGTTGTTGTCTTGTCAATAACATATAAAATTAGGCCAATAAATAGGTTTAGTCTAAGTAAATGTATATCCAAAAATAAAGGGTAAGAGCTAATTAAAGTTAAAAAGAGAGAACAAACATTATCATTCTTCATCAATGGCCATACTTTCTTTAATCTCATATATGCTATCCCACTCATTATAGTTTAAGTTTAATGGAGGTATAATATGAAAGAACTTTTATAGTTAATTATTTCCTTACATAAGTATTAAGAAATAAATTGATAAACTATGTTTCAGTCCTACATAACAAACAGAATCAAAATGATGATAATCTTAGTTTGCAAGCAATTTTTCAATTGCCTCATAAATTTGAATTATCATTAAAATATTAATTGTATTTATTTTTTTTTATGATAAATATACAACCAATATATTCAATTATTTAATACATCTTTCTAATAATATTAAAAGTATATAAGTATTTAGCGTATATTTCATTAGAAGTTAAAATTAATTGACAAATCCGTATATATTATAAATAATTATTAGATTCACTACAACTGAGTTGTTTATTATATTTCCTCCTTAGTTCTTCTTTTTCTCTTTTATTTAACTTAAATTGCTTCTTTTTTTGCAATATCTTTCCTTATTCTAATAACATTATCTTATTTATTGAGTAAAACATTCCAATTTGTTAGAGGATCCTCTTCTTAAATAACCAAAGAATCAAAATAGGATTCATTACATTTGACTCCTAAATTTTACGATAAACTTAATAAAGTTCATTTTTACTTTTAAAGTACGCTCTTAAACATATTCTTTTCTCTTATCATCTTTTATTTTAATTTAGTGTAAGTGGTTTCTAATTTTATGATATATGTAATCAAATTGGTTTAATCACTCATTTTTATTTTTATAATAAAATTAAACAAAAAATAGAAGACCAAAATTTGCAAGGTAATTTTTTCTATAATATATTTTTCAATTATGAATTTGAATCGAATTCCTTTAGCTCCTTTAACACCTATGCAAGTATAATAACTTGCTCGTTTGCCTAAAGTACAAAATATTCAAAATTAATTAACTTGTCCCAATACTATTAAAAATAACCTAGAATATAGTAAATGTTCATCAACAAACTATTAATTTAAAATTTATAAGAAAATTGTCTTAGAACTTCTTAATTCTATGTAAATAACACCATTCTTAGAATTTATATATGGCTTACACTTTGAATTTAAGACTCCTTTTCATATTCACATTTGTCCAACTTAAAGCCTCATAAACTTTTTAAACCTCCATTATGATATTAAATAGCTTTATAGAATTTATGATAGTATCTATAAATAAAATAATAAAAAAATCAAGATTTATTTGAATATCTCAGAAATCGATCTAATATTATAATTATTGAGGTCCATAGTTAAATAAATGCCTCATATTAGTAGAATAAGAGAGGTTTTAAAGAATTAAACAGTAAGAGATCTTGTAAGTATTAAAAACACATAAATTGAAGATCCTAAATTAAATTAAATAATAACTATGATTTAATATATATTTAACTCTTCACTCACAAAAATTAATAGTTAAATCATAGTTAAGAAGGAACTATAGGAAAATATACAAAAGGATCAATCTTTTGAACATATTCAAAGTAATGTTCAGTAAGTAATTATATCCTTGTTTTTATAATATTGTTTGTATAGTAAAATAATACTTCCAGAAATAATATATTCCTTAGTTTTGTTGAACAAAAATTCTAAGAATTTAACTTTGGATCCAAGTTTTGTTAACGATATTCCAGATTCAAAATAATATGATGAATTTAAAGAGAAGATTAAATATAGAAAATACTTAAGGATTTCTAATTTATAAGGACTTATTGAATATGAAGACTATATCATCTCAGAATTTTAAATCTCTTATCCAATGAAAAATTTAGAAAATGATTTATTATAAACTATAAACTTAGTCCTTGAAAATTATTAATAAATACTAGATAGATTAATTAGAATATTTTCAAGTAAAAGAATTGGTACAACACTTCAAATCTTGGGTTCTAATTCATTAAGTTAAATTGGAATGAATATATTTAATACTATTCTTGACATCGAAAAAGCTTTGAAAAAAAGGGAAACTATTTAAAAAAAGAGAATCCCTAAAATTAAGTTGAAAATATAAAAAATTTGATATGAAAAAATATAATAGATTATATTATAATATTCATCCTTTTAATTCAGGTAAAGAGCTAATTGCATTTTTCCAAACTTCATACGGTGTCTGCACTTTCTATTGCTATTGTTATTATTATTATTATTATTATTATTATGATTATTATTATTATTATTATTGTGATTATTATTGTGATTATTATTGTTATTGTTATTATTATTATTATTATTATTGTTATTAAATTTAGTTTGCTTATTGCAATTAGATAGAAAATTAAGTATTGTAGCCTCCTAATCTACTGAATTCAAAATTGGATTTACAAAAACTGTTTGAATACTCACATGATAAATTAAAGAATTTATCATATGTTGGTAATTCTTCTTTTTAAATTTGCTTAATTACTGAAAAAATTTACTTTTAATTATATTTTTTTTCTTTCTGAATTCCATAATTATTCATAATGACTTGGATATTATTCTGGGATATTGTGTTTTTTTCTTTTTTTTAATAATTAATCAGCTTTATTTAATTCACTAAATATTAGCAGGATTTTATTACTTATTTAAAAAATCAGAACTTCTTGATGTTACAAAGAATTTATGAATGAGTTGACATTTGTCTTTTCCAAACCATTAAATTCCTTTTATAAATTATGATACTTCTTTTTAATTCAAATATTCATATTAACTTAGTTTCCATGTTTTAATTTTGTTCATTTAAGCATTACTACATATTGAGTTTTTATATTTGTTTTTAATTTGTTTCAGTGTTTTTTCCCACAAAAATTCCTTTTGAATTGCCTCCAATTTTTTACTTCCATGTTTTTATAAACCCTAGAATAATAAGTCTTCATCAACTGGTGTAAATTTACATCTAACCTTGCTGATTTGATATTGCTATGGCAAATAACTAATTTAAATAAGAGGAATATATTTCTTTAAGATAAGTATTTTATCATCAAAGTTCTTGTTAATATTTTCCAATATTGTTTTAAACTATTTTAATAGAGGCAATTAAAAAGAACTTTATAAAGGAGAGACTTCTATAGTTAGAGGATTGTCATTAAATTAAGACAAATCAATACTGTATAACTATGCGTGATCTTGCTTTTCTAACTACTCTAGCATCAATATTGTTTTTTATCTTAAGGCTTCAGATTTACAAAACAAGGCATTTTAAATCAATAATTATACTAAGATTTCATATTAAGCGAAAATTTAGATGATTTAATGACTTTGCACAAGAGTCTAGTTTAATAAAGAAATATACAAACTTTACATCCTGATTAGGTAGGATTGTCTAGTACTTTTATTAACAATATTATAATGTCTTTAAGTACTCTGGCTACATCCAATTAATTTATTTAATTATATAATTTATATAAATAAATTGCTTTGATGGAACAATTATTTTTTTTAATGATTTTATCGCATTTCATTTATACCAAAAGTATTTTTATACATTAAGATTCTGTTAGAAAAGTGATAAGAATATTCAATTTTGAAAAATTATTTTCAATTTTTGATAGTCTAATTCTAAGCTTTGACACAGAAAGTAGTAAGATTATTAAGTACTTTAATATATTATTAAAATTAGATCATAAATCTAATTACAATTCTATTTTTTTTATTATTTTTAAGATTTGAGATAAAAATGGAATTCAATTGTATTATTGAAAGGGAATCGTTTTAATTAAACGCAAAGGATAGATCATTGTCAATTTCCAATAAGTCAATTTAATACACATTTGACCTTTCGTTGAAGGTTCTAATAACCTGGTTATTTCGTGAAAATGAAATTAGTGGGTTTCTATTAGAAAATCTTGTTGTGGAAGGAGATGGTTTAAATATGAAAAAACTTAAATAATTTCTAAGTGGTAAAATTACATTTTCAGGGATTTAAATCTTCTATTTCTTTCATGGAGAGATAAATGTCAATAAAAATAATGCCACTAAAGTATATATATAAAATTAAAAAGGTTTGTACTCTCATCAATAGACAAACGAAATTAAAATTCTCTTGTAAATGCTTTAAGAAAAGTGTATTAGGAATCGAGAAAATTCATAAAGAGATTGAAATAATATAGAAGGTTTCTAAACATGGATTTGCCCCTAAAATTTATGAATGTTTTGAATCAAATAATTGCATCTATCTGATTATGGAAAATCTGGAAAGAATATAAGTTTAAGAATTTATGGATGATGATATAAGAGTATTTCTATATGTAAATTACTTTTATCAATTTAGAATTTGATTTAAACCATTACTTCTCTTCACAAGGAAAATATTGTTCATAAGAGCATAAAGATGTCACACATTTTGTTTAGCGAAGATAATAAGTTAAAATTGGTTGGATTTGGACAAGCTAATGACACAAATATTCAAAATAATGAGTTTAGACTGGATATTTTTAAAATAGGGATGATTATGTATAAATTGTAAAGATTTTATTTATAAAATAGCTACTAAAAATAGAATTTTCAAATTGATTAACTTCCTGTTATTCCAGATGAGGGAAATTCACTAATATAATCTCTATTGGACTGGAAAAATGATTCACCCTTTTAATTGAACATGTTGTTAAACCACTCTTACTTCAAATTGTTAAAAAATGAAGGAATACAATTATGTATTAATATTTTTTCTATTATAGAAATTTAATGTATGAGCCCAAAATTCAAAACAAAGGTTTATTAAAATGAGGATGATGAATCAAATTTTTGATAACTATATTTAGAACTTTATAAGTTTTTAATAAATTTGAAAAATTTTCTTCTATTTTTTTTATTATAAAAAGAATATGTCCAAGTTATATATTATAGAAGTACAATTATGTGAAAAACTACTGTTGATTTTTAAATTAAAAAATATTCTTTATTTTCTATATATATAAGAGATTTCTTGAATTTCTAAATTTTTTATTGATAATAAAGATTATTATTAATTAAATTAACCAAAAAGAATTTAAATCATTTTAATTATTTGTTAATATAGATCAAAATAAAAGTATTAATTGAAAATAAATATGAATAATGAATCAATGAATCAATGAAAAATGAAAACAAAATATTTTATAATATAAAATAAATCATAATGATTGATAAAACTCAATTAATTATTATAGATTACCAAATAATCTAGTTGAAAATGTTCTTTTAGTTTTTTGTTTAACTCTTTCTAATACAGGACCATAATCCATAATTGTTGTTTCTGGTCTTCTTTTCTTAAGTGCTATCCATTCATTAAATAGATCTGAGAGTAATAGTTAATGTAATTTCTTCCAAAAATTCTCCTCCTTTAATAGAAATCTGCAAAAATTTTTAAGTGCTACTCTATCTGCAATTTCCTATAAGTTAATTTCAATTATACCTTTCTATCTCTTTCATCAAGTTATTCTTATAAATGAAAATATCGCTTAATGAAGAAAGTGATATTGATAGAAGAAGCTGCAAAATAAAAATCATTTGATGATTTACACATTTCTTTAACCATAGTTTCTTTATAATCACTCACAAAATTGATAATATCATCTAATGATTATACTCCACCTCCTCTAAAATCTGTAGTTGGATCAGCCTATTAAAACCCAAACTCTGTCCATTTTTAATTTCTAATCTCTTCCAAATCATTTTCTGTTAATAAATACCATAAACCCTTTATTCTTTTAACACAATTTTCATCTTCATGAGAATATAAAGGATATAATTCAACTCTTAGATTCCACCATTCTTTAATTTCTTGATTTGACAAATTATAAGTTTCATCAAAACAAGATGATAAGTACTTTTCTTTAAATTCCTTATTTTTTGCATGAGTATGTGGCTCATGAGCCATTTATATTTCAGTCCATGGGTGACTCTTTGGTTGATGTATAAGAACTATAGTTTGATCCTTTTGTTATATTTCTTAATTCATTTTAAAAATATTTTCTTTTCTTACATTCTTAAAATTAATTAAGAAATAATAAGTACAAAATCTTCATATAATTTATGATAGAAGACAATCTATCATAAATTATTATATTAAAACCAGACTTTATAATTATATATAGAGAATGCTTTTAATAATCATATTGATAATTAATTAAGTTACTTACTAAAAAAAGGGAAAATATGACCAATTATTTACTCTTGATTGAAATAAATATAACTATACATTAAAGATAATTGAATATATGAATAATAATATATTTTTAGATTGTATAACTTTATATTTGAATCATTTTAATTGATTCAATACCTAATCGAATGTAGGCAATCTATTGGCTAATCCTCCTTCAGCTACTAAAGTAGGTCTACTCTTCAATAAATCAACAACAGCTTTGTTTATTTAATCTGATGTAACTGCATCAATATAAGTGGCATAATCATTGATTTTAATTGCATTGAATACTTTCAACTATAATATATTATTTAAAATTTTACGCTTTTAGCAGCTTCTTCTAATCTGTCTGAAGTTCTTTCAAGAGCCAAATACAATTAAGTCTTTAAAATATTCTTAGCTCTTGTTAATTCAGTGTTTGAAATAGGTCCTGTAAGAGCTTTCAATTCATTTACAACACTACTAAGTAATTCAGATCCTTTATCTGCTGATCCGATAATTTTAACTCCAAATAATCCAGCATCAGAAAAAGTAAAATTCAAACTTTCAACAACATCAGCATATGAATTCTTGTTTAAGACTATATATATTATGATATGAATAAATACTGTTTCTTTATAATCTTGATTGAGCACTTCCTTATAATCCTAAAAGAGCATTGAGTACTTAGAATACTGCAGCTTATGAATTTGTCCAGTTAGTTGATGGGAATAATAATGCAATGGCAATTTCATTGTCATCAGTTAAATTTCTTACTTCACCTCCAACATATTATGTTTATGCTCTAACTTTAGAAGTTTAACCAGCAGGAATAAATCCAAGGGAATCTTAAACCAAACTTACAAATTCAGTATGATTGTAGATTCCAGCACCAGCAACAATAATTTTAGATGGATTGATATTTTCCAATTAAAATTTCTAAATTGTATAAGCACTCAAATTTCCAATATTAGTTTTAAATCCTCTTAATGGCATTCCCAAACCAGTCAAACCAAAAGCAGTCTTAAATATTGTTTCATTAAATCCTTCTCCACCTATAAATAAAATCTTAAATTAAATTACTTTTAATGATATTTTCCAAATTATGTGTTCCATAATTTTTTTCAACAGCAGAATTTGCAGCTACTACTGATCTTGGTTCTAATGCACAATCAGATACGACTTTGAATACATCTACTACATCATGTGCCAAACAATGTGCTTTGAAGTATGCACTTTCTTAATCATAATCCATTTCAAATTCACCTCCTGATTATTGAATAACACCACTAAATAATATTAGATGCTAATATACTAGTTGATGGTTTCATTTGTATTTAAAACAGTCTTGTAATAAGTATTTTTGATAGACAATAATGATCCTGATGTTTCATTTGTCTCATCTCTAGTACCAACATCCAAAAGAATACCAACATCTACTCTTGAAGGAGATGAAGCACTCTCTGTCATAACAGTGATGCCATTTGAGAGTTTTGTAACCTCATATCTTCTTTCCTATTCTCTGATCTCACTACCTTATTATCCTACTGCAGATTTAGGACAACCAGCAGCAAGTTTGTAAAGATCAGAAGACTTATCATCTCTGTAAATTAAATCATGTAATTAGGCTCTCAAAGTAGAGAATTTGAATTGGGACTAAATAAAATCTTATTATTTCTTACCTTTGATGCAATTCTTCCTGAAACTCTAAAAAGCATGATATTTTATTTTAAAATAAATTTTGTATATGTTTGATATCAATAACATTATCAAATTATAGATATTAAACTAATATTATTTAGGTCTTAATGTAATAAGAAAACGAGCCTACAAGTATAAGCATATCAAGAAGAGCTGCCTACAACTATATAAAGCCTATTCTACATGAAGATTCCTTAGTTTAAACACCAACCACATCTTTTCGTTCATGTTTTAAATAGATAACCTAGAAACGTAGCATTTTTAAATCTTAACATTTAACAAATGAAATTATTGTCAATCAGTTTCCACTTTAAGAATCATTTGATGAAATTGGAAAATACTAATCATAATATTTTCTTACTGTAAATTAGATTGCTAGTATACTAAATTCAACATTTCATACTATTATTTGCATTTATGTGCTTATACTTTAATTTTTTCATTAAACAGAGCAATTAATATTATTAAGAATAATTGGAATGATATTATTATTTTTTCATTTGATCTTATGCTTACTTTTGAAATAAAACATATTAGATGCTTCATAATTGGCTACATTAATATTTTATATAGTTACTTTTATTTTTGAGAATTAAATTTTAATCATATATCTTTTTATCAGTATTTTTCATATTCAAACTCTATTAAATGTGATAAAGGTTTCAATTATAATTATATCCAAATAATGTAATAATATAATTATTTTTAGATGGTTTTACATAATTTTTACTTTTAGAAATCATTATACTAATCTATACAGTACATATATATGCTAATTTCTTAATAATTTTTATGTAAGAATCAATTGATAGTTACTCATTCTGGTTTATTTATCTTAAATCAATTAATTATTCAATAAAAATACTTCTCTTTGATTTCCAAATAGATGATGAATCAACTAAAAATCAATTAGCTAATACATTCTTCATCATATTTAATATCAACTATTACTTCTTATTATTGAAAAGATATGAAAAACATAAGAAATCTTATTTCTTATATGATCATTTTTAAATGTTTATTAATAATAGATGCATTCAAATCAATATTTCACTTCTAGAGATGTTTAATTTTGTATGGATCTTACTGAAATTGTAATTTTAAGATTAATTTTTAAAAAAATTAGAGAATCATAAAATATAAATCTATGTAGATTAATTAAAGAAATGTTAAATCATTGAAAAGATATTTTCAGAAGAGTTTATTAGAAATTTAGCTTAAGAAGCTAAAATTATCAATGTCTTTAAAAATGAAATAATTCCAAATCCAGGATTATATATTGTCATTTAAGGTGGAATGAAAGTATAAATTTAGGCTGAATATGAAATTAAATAAATCTTAAAAGTAATTTTATATTAATAATTTAGTAAGGAGATTACTTTGGTCTTATTGAAATGATTCTTAATAAAAGTTAAAATTTATTTCTAAAATCTATAAAAGAAGAAAGCTTGCTTATATATATTTCAGGAGAAGATTTTCATTATAAAATAAAAGAGTTTTAAGAGGATTATGAAATAATGAGATATATTCATGATCAATTGTTATTCACATAAAGTACAACAAAAATTAAATAAAAATGTTATTTTTGTTAAGAATATCACATTCATTCTTAATGTAAATTAATAAATTTCAAACCTGAATTTGATCTTGAGAAATTGAAATTAGATTAATTAAATGATCGAAGATATTTCTAAAGAGTAAATACAAAGCGTACTTTTTAAATAAGAAATATTTCAGAATCATCCAAAGATTCAAATTAATTTGAAGAGTCCTTTGAAATTGATCCTATTAGCTCAGATATACTTAATGATAGATAAATAGGTAAAAATATTTTAGGATCCCTTTCTTAAATGATTGTTTGCAATTCAAAAATATCTCAAGAAGGAATACCATAAATACATTAAACTTAAAGTTTTAAAGTATAAGAAAGTTAAACTTAACAAAATTAATTGAATACAACATAAGGATGGAGAATTTTCGATTAAGAAAATAAAAATATTTGCATAGATAATTTAAAGAACTTTTAGTTTTATGATCCTGTGTATAACATAGAAACTATAATCCGAAAAGTAAATAAAATGTTAGAACATTGAACTTTTATTTTTCATAGTTAATCAACATGATCAGCTACTATATCTACTGGGGCTTCACAAACACCTCCAAAATATAGGTTGAGTCTATATCCATTCTTCCATGCATAACAAGTTCTATGTTAAATTGTTTATTTTTCAAGTATATCTCCATTGTCATCCATTAATTCATAAATGGTTGAATCAGCCAGAAATATCAAACGATATTAATACCAAACTTCTGTTCTAATCTTAGTATTAAAAATTCTTATAAGTTGATCAGGATGTTCATAGGGAACTACACTATTATCATAAGCATATGCTGCTATTTCCACTAAATCTTTTTCTTGACAATTTGGTATTTCATATACTCCTTATTCATTATATTTCAAACATGATTAAGCTCTTCTGAAAACAAATCTATCACTATCTTTATGATGGAGTGATCCTAGACATCTAGAATAGCCATATAACTTATTCCAAGAAGTCATACATCTCATTTAATTTTCATTATGAGGAACAACATAAGTTGCTGCAGTCAGACCTAACTTAATTCTTATTTGAACAACTTCTAAATTCTTTTAATGTGCAGGATATGTAGGAGTTTCATATTGATCACCTTTCTTAACTGTTAATGTATATTATGCTTAATGAGTAGAAGCAATGAAAATATATAACAATAATATCATTAAAATTTATGAGTGATTAATTGATCATTAAAAGGAGGAGACGTAATACAATAGATGCCACAAATTAAATTATCACTCTAAATTTGTCAGACAATAATTCCTCATTGTTAACACTTAAGCAAGAGATATCAAAAATAAGTATTACTTTTGGAATATTCCATTAGCTAGAATTAAGCCATTAAGATAATGGTTAACAAGTGAAGATTTAAAAACTGTATATGATGATAATAGCAAACCTTTAAATAAATGTGGATTTAAGAGTGGATAAGTGTTGGTTGTAAAGGATTTAGGACCTTAAATGCTATGGATCACAGTATTTTATGCAGAATATGTGGGTCCAATTTTGATGTTTGTTTTGTTGTACTACTTAGGCAAGAAAGATAAGTACACCTTTATGCAAAAGTAAGTAAATAATTAAAGATTCAAGATCTGCTTTGTGGATGGTAGCTGCACATTATATAAAAAGAATATTGGAAACAAAATTTGTACATGTGTTTAGTCGAGACTCAATGCCAACAAAACGAGCTTTGATTAATTGTTTCCATTATTGGATTCTATGTGGAGCTTGTATTGGATCTGAATTATATTTATTGAGAACTTTTAAGGAAGATCCAGCTTGGAAGAAGATTTTTATTGCTTTATTTGCAGGATTTGAATTTTTAAATTTAATGTGTCATTTGAGATTGGCTAGCTTTAGAAAGTAACCAGCTATTAAAAAAAATGACTCTGATTATGTGGCATTGAACAAATAAAGATAAATTCCATATGGATGGGGATTTGGTAGAATTTCAAGTGCAAATTATTTTTGGGAAACAATGGCTTGGGTTAGTTTCACTATATTTACTGGTTCATATGCAGGTAATATAATGATTAATTAATTTAGCAATTGGATTTACTGCTTTTTCATTTTCTTAAATGATGATTTGGGCTAAATAAAAACATTAAAGATATCTTAAAGAATTTGGAGACAAATACCCAAAAAATAGAAAAGCTATAGTTCCATTTATTGTATGAAGAATATAATATTGTGTCATCATTTAAATATAAATAAATGCATTTTTATGACGTTTTATAATTTATAATACGTATATATGTGATGATGAATATGATATTTTTCATCATTAATAAATTCCTGTATGTATATTTAACAGATTGCAAGATCAATCATCAATCGAAGTTGCTTTTCAACTGCAACAATAAATGAAGGTACATTCTTAGATTAAGTCATGGCTTATTTCAATAAGGCTGCTGGACATACAAAAATAAGTCAAGATAAATTAGAGTAAGCATTCTATTTCAAGATTTTAGCTTTTACAAGAGCACTGATATAGTGATTAAATTCAATTTGCCATTGGTGAGAGATGATGGAACATACGTTTGCGTAATTTATTAAGATAAAATATATAGGTGCCTGCATATAGAGCTTAACATAAGACTTATAGATTACCTACAAAAGGAGGAACAAGATTAAGTCCACATATCAATATAGAGGAAGTAGAGGCATTGTCATTTTTAATGACATTAAAAAACTCAATTTTGGATTTACCATATGGTGGTGCTAAGGGTGGTATTGGTATCAACCCTCGTAAATTTTCAAAGAGAGAAATTGAGACTTTAATGAGGAGATACACTTTAGAATTAGCAAAGAAGAATTTCATAGGTGCTGCTATAGATGTACCAGGACCAGATCTTGGAGTAATTGTATTAAGTAATTTCAGACAGGTGAATAAGAAATGAGTTGGATGAAGGATGCATATACTAAATTTAAAGGACATTAAGACATTAATTCTGTGGGATGTGTGACTGGTAAAGCAATCAATTAAGGTGGAATATCAGGAAGATAAGAATCAACAGGAATGGGAGTAAGTTATTAAAAATAAAAATTAGATATTCTTTGCTACTAGAGAAATATTGAATGATGTGAAGTATTGTCAATCTGTAGGAATTGAACCAAGTTTGAAAGGGAAATCAATAATAATTTAAGGATATGGAAATGTATAATACAAAAATTAATAGTAAAGGTTGGTTCATTTTGTGCTAAATATATGTACGATTATGGAGCCACAATAATAGGAGTAGCAGAACATGATGGATCAATTTATAATCCAAATGGAATAAATCCATATGAGTTGGCTGCTCATAAGACTAAAACTGGAGGAGTTAAGGGATTTGTTAATGCATCAAAGTATTGGGAAGATGAATCAGCAATATATTAATAATGTGACATTTTCATTCCAGCTGCTTTTGAGAAAACAGTTAATGCTGGCAATGCTGATAATTTTAATTGTAAGATTATAGCTGAAGGTGCCAATGGACCAACTACAATGGCAGCAGAAGATAAATTGTTATCAAAAGGAGTGATATTTTTACCAGATATTTTGCTTAATGCTGGTGGTGTTACAGTTAGTTATTTAGAATGGTTAAAGAATTTAAAACATATCAATCCAGGAAGAATGACAAGAAGATGGGAAGAGTAAGCAAAACATAGAATTCTTGAAGTTATTAAAATGAGTACAGGTCTCAATATTAATATTAAGGACAGTAAGCTTGCAAAAAAGATGTTGGAAGGTCCATCTGAAGTATTTTTATTATTTAATTGACTAGACTGATTTAGTTCATACAGCTTTAGAGTAATCAATGATAGAGGCAGTCAATAATATTATGGCTACTTCTAAAGAATACAAAGTCAATTTGAGATTGGCAGCTTATATTAGTGCAATAAATAAATTAAATGAACATTTTGAAATGGCAGGAATTGAAGCATGATTGTTATATATATCCAAAAAAATATTCATTAAAATAAGTCAGAATAAAATGATAAAATGGTTTTGTATACTCTTAATTTTTGAACAATTGCTTGCTTAAGATTTTCATGTTACAATAGATGAAATTGAAGAAGAAATCAGTACTATTCCCATTTATTCAGATAGATAAAAAAAAGATTTATTATGGATCTACAGTGAGAATAGAACATTAAACTTCAAAATATTTTCTTCATTCTCATTTAGTGTCTTATGGAAGTGGATCAGGTTAATAATCTGTCACAGGTATGTAGGCTGATCATGATTATAACAGTTTATGGACTATAAAAGAGTGTTATAATCAACCATTAAAAAAATATGGTATTTAATACGTGTGATTATTATAGATGATCAAATAAAATGTGGAGATTGTATTAGATTAGAACATATGTTAACAAATAGAAATTTACATTCTCATCCTCATTAAGCACCCTTTTCTGGAAATCAAGAAGTTTCTGCTTATGGAGATAATGGTAATGGAGATACAAGTAATATATTTATTCTATATTAATTAGGTGATGATTGGATATTGGAATGTATTGATAATAAGAATGGTGATCATTTTTAAGCATCAATGTGGTTTTATTTAAAACATAAATTAACATAAAAATATTTGAGGAGTAATAAAAAAGATAATTTTAATCAAAGAAATTGTGGATATCATTGTCCAATAGAAGGTTAACTTGAAATTAGTGCTTAATCTACAAAAAATGCAGATGCAAAATGGAAAATACATTCAGGATTATTCTATTAATAACCATAATAAATAGAAGATGATTATGAATAAGATGGAAGACATTGTAATACTTATGGTTAATGTGATGATATAGATGATGATGAATTTGAGACTGTTGTATAAAAAGACTTGTGATTTATATTATTATAAATATATATATTATTATTAAATTTTTATTATTTATGAGAAGGTATTTAATTTATAGTATCATAGTAAGTAGGGTACAACAATACAAAAGTCAGAAAAATCTATTAAAAGTCAATCTGAATATTCTGATCATAATATTAGTTATACAAGTACTAGAAAAGAAATGCTTAGTGAAAGATTAGTTAATTCAGGTGAATAGGCTAGACTTGAAGAATATTTAAAATAAAAATTTATTGATGTTGGTTGGAAAGATGATTTGAAAAATCATGCAAAATGTTATTTATATTATTATATATATAGAATTTATTAGAGAAAATGGACTAAAAATAGTTCATAAAGAAGATTTATATAAATTATTATCAGTCAAAGGAAAAGAAACTGTTCCAATGAAATTAAGAGAAGATATAGTTAGAAGATTAGAAAGATTCATAATTGAACTTGAATAAGAAGAAGAAGGTGAATATGATGATGAAGATGATGTTTGAATTAATTAATTCTTTCTAAAAATATTTTGATTTTATTTTATCTATGTAATAATGTCAAATGTTTAACTCAACTTATAAAGCAGTTAAGTATGACATTGGGCACACTTTACCTATTGTCTTTAATGGTACAGATAATCCTGAATGGATAGTTAAACTAAATAATTTATTTAAATTATTTACGAATCATTATAATTGTATTTAACATATTATCTGACTTCCAATTATTTATTAATGAAAAATCTCCAATCACATTTCTTCACTTTTGCATGACAGATTAATTCAATATTAAATTTATTATCCACTAAAAATCCACAAGCTTTATCATTTCCTCTTCTTCTCAAATAACCAAGTTTGATTTCTTAGTTTTAACAACTTAATGTGTTATCTAAAGTATTAGAAGCCTTTATGAAGAATTCATTTAAATTTTAAGTGTAATTAAATAGTCCATCAAAATTAAATTGATTATTACTAGTGTTCCATTAGATTCCTTCTCTTAAGTACCATTATGGTTGTGTGAAATTAAAGTTATAATTGACGAATAATCCTGAATTGAAAGTTGCCCCTAAACATAAATATATTGATTACATAAGGAATGCCAGAATTTCTGATTTACTTCCTTTTAAAATCCAAATTAATATGAAAATTTTTTATTGACAGAAAAGACTTTGGCAAAGTAAGAGGCTTCAAATTTACTAAGTTTCCATTAACCCAAATCTAAACCTAATTTCAAATCAGTATGATCTCTAACTCTGAAATGAACCTTAGTAGAATTCCAAGGGAAGCGAACATCAACTGTTTAACTTTTACAATATTTTCTATATCTGAATTTAGTATCTTAATTCTTCATCTAACCATTAATTTATAATGAATGATTTTCAGGATTGTCAACAAAGAAATTAAAGAATGCACTATCTTTTATTTGGCTCGTCATATTTTTATAATTTTAATTAATTAAATCATTTTATTTATAATCTAACAATCAATCAAATAAATATCGAAATTCAAAATTAACTATTAAATTCTTAAATCTATTGAAACCAATTATCGCAAATTAAGAGAACAATATAAAATATTTTCCTATAAATTATTTACATCATTAAAAATTTTGATATTTTTCATAATTAAATAATTATTTCATTTAGTTGCTTAAATTTAATTATAAAAATATTAGACTTCTATAATTAATATATATTGAATAATTTATTGTATTTAATATGTTGTTATTATTCAAACCTGACCCTACAAAAGAGGAAGATTCATTAGATTTATCAAATGAAAAAGTTTTGATAAATCTATTTCCTCCTTACATGATCCTCTAATTAAAACTAATCTACTTGAGTCATTAAGTTTGAGTTGTTTGTTAAAAGGTTAACAATTATATAAATTGGACTTTTCAGGTTCAATTACCTTCTCTAATTAAGAAATCTTAGCAATTATTTTATTAGCCTCCTTTGTATTCCAATCTGATGATACAGAAGATTTATGTCCAATGATTAATTTAGAACCTAAATTTATTTTTATATGATTTATACATGATGTATTAGAACAAAGGATCATTTTTTTGTAACGATGTTTCAAAGCAAATTCTGTTCTCTTCTTACTTTCTGTTATAGCTGAAAGTCGAATAGCAATCTCAGCCCATCTACGTCCATGTTGTAAGAGTAATTGTAAGAAATAAAGATCCTCTTAATCACTCCATTCTTCACTGAAATAATAAAAAAAGACTTTACCGATTTATTGATGGATCTAATTTATTACCCCATCTTTCTCTACATTATTTTGGTGTTCTCATGAATTTACTTTAACTTACATCATTTAGTTCTTTTGCTATCTTACTCCATTTATTGCCTTTCTTTTATTTCAAAAATGACCTAAAATCTAGAACAACAATTTACAATATAATTTCAAGCAATTATTAATCTTCTTAATCAGTCCAAGGATTGTTATAAGCTGATTAATGTAGAAATTATAAACTCATTTCCTATAATTCTTTGGGAGTCCTATATGTAGGCATCAATTCACTAACTAGCAACCATTATTCATCAGACTGTTTATAATTTTTTAAAAATATACAAGTTTAATACTTAGTGGAGCTTGAACACTAATCAGAATACACTGAAGTAATATTTCCTCATTTTTCATTCTATCATCTGAAGTCTTAGCTTGTTGAAGCTGATAATACATTCCTTCTAAGACTTTGTAATTAGGTATGGAGTTAAAGTGTAACATCCATTTTCTTTTATATTCTTTTATGTCAACGTTTTGAATTTGAAGAAAGTTCAATTTATGAGAATGTTAGGATTCTTCAGTGGATTAATGATAAGATTATTAGTGAACATGAAGGAAGCTCATATTCTTATATGTTTATAAATTAATAAAATCTCTCGCATTCACATAATTTCTTTAAATAATATGCCTCATGAATATCTTCCAAAAATATAAATGTATAAAAGTATTATAATCAAAAATTTCAAGTACAATTTTACATTTGTACCTAATATATTATATATCGGAAGATTAAAAATTACACTAACAAACAATTTAGAAGACTTTGTATTAAAATATCGTCTTATTTATAGTATTCACAAATTTTAGATATTTTAAAAATAATATTGTGATTTTATTTATAAAATGTAATAAATAAAATTTCAGAAGTAAATTTAAAACGCGATTTCATTCTCTTTGCTAATAAGCTCATAAATAAATAAAATTAGATCTTAAATATATAGAATCAAAAATATATTCAATTATAAGGCTAATGTTATTTTTAATTATGAATTTCCTTTATTTTTTATCTCTATTTGTAAATCCTATCTAAATCCAAAATTTCTTATCTTTTTTCACAATTCTTTTCCATAATTTTTAACTATTATATTAAAATTAATAATTACATCTAAAGTTGGAATTTTATTAAAATGAAATCTGCTTAATTTTAATATTGTTACATCATTTTAAAATGCTCTAATACGTCCAAATGAATTAAAACCTTTTGTATTGAACATTAAAGTTTCTCCAAAATAATCTCCATATTTTATGTAATAATTATTAAATCCATTTGGATTTTCTATTTCACACATACCTGAAAGCATGATATAAAAACCCTCTAAATGCATTCTATTATATTTTAACTAATCAATTTTATGTTTATATTTAATAACCAATTTCTTTAATTTACTTTAAAAATGACAATGCTTATATTAATCAATTAATCTATGAGTCATCTAAATTGTTGCTTTAGTTTATTTTCTAAGATGTATATATTCAAAATTTTCTTAGTATGATCCATCATTAAATAAAACTGTATTTTTTTTGAGATTACATTTCTGCATTAATTCATAAACTAACTTATAAAGAGTTAAAATGGAAACACCTTTAAATATGGATAATTATTATAATCTTGTCAATAATTCAATACCTTCCATTTATTATTAAGCTTCCCATAATTCTTCAAAATAATTCTTCTAGATTGAAATCAATTCTAATCTTGTTTATGTTAAAAACCATATATCTGAAATATTACATAAACCATTATCTTTGTCTGGACAACCAAGTATATCTCCTTGTTTATAATTAGCTTTATTTTTAATTAATAAATAAATACCAATAATATCAGGTCTTTTATATTAGACTCGATGATCATAAACATTTACATTACCTGCAACAATTATATGAACTTCATTTTCTTTTGGAAATATTACATTGTCTTTTTCAACTACAATTAATTTCATCTTTTTCAAAAATACTCTCTTAAATTATAATTAATAAATAATACTAAAATGCTTGTAGCAATCCTTTTAAAGAAACTTGTTTATTTAAGTTCAATTAATAATTCTTCCTCTCTCACCCATGATTAATTAATCCAAAATTTAACTAAATTCTCTATGTAAACATCTTATTCAATAATTGATGTTACTAATTTATGAAATTCACAAAAAACTAATGGATTAAATTTAATTTCAAGTTATCTTTTTTAACTAAATAATACTGCTAACATAAAGTGAATACAAAGACTATAATTTGTAGCTCTAGATGATTCTTTTACAATTTTATAATCTTCAGCAGCTCTTTCTAAATTAAACATTCTTTTTGCACAAATTCCTCTTAAATAAACATACAATGATCTATCTTTAGAATTATCATTTAAAATAATTAAATCTAATAATTGTTAAGATGCTTTAAAAGATCCAGTTTTATATAAACAAAGTGCATATCTAAATTTAAGTTAATTAGTTTCTGTAAATTATAATGCTAATTGGAACCATTTTTTAGCAGTCATAATTTTACCCATTTTTTCATATATTATAGCTACTAATTAAACAGCATTAGAATCTAAAGGATTAGTAATCAATGCTTATTTAAAACAATGTAATGCTGTTTCAATATTATCTTTTATATGTTTAATACCTTTATTATACCAAAAATATTTATCTTCCTATTATTTCTCATATTTTTCATCTAATAAGGCATTAAAATTAACTAATTCAGTCTTATATTTAATTCTAGTTTCTGAATTACAATTAAGTAATTGATTAGTTTTTTAGATTAATTATTTAGAATTAGTAACACTAATATCTGATTATTTATTTGATAACATAATAGATTTATTTGGTATTGGAGGATTTATAAGTTATTATATATAAATTAAATCTTCTTCTTCATTAATTTCAACATTTTCACTTCTTCCTTAATTTATATAATTAAATAATTATTTGATTTCAGGGATATTAGAATTTTAATCTTATTATTTAGATTCATTTTAATTTTATGAATCATTATTATACCATGCAATAATTTATTTAGTAACATTTTAACTTTAATTACTTTTATTTAAACTTAAAGACATATTTAAATTATTATTATTTATAGTAGTTCTACGACTCACTGATGAAACTTTACGATTTTATTAAACTGATGATCTAATTTATCTAGTTTATTTAATTGATGCTTAATGAGGTTTATAATCAATTGAATCAGTTTCACACATTTTAAGTTTTTCCTCTTTAACAAGTTTATGATTTATCTTATCCACTAAATTACCAGCAAATTTTTATTTGTTAACTTGATGATCTTCATTATATTTTGAGTATTTAATATATTTAATCATATCACTAGTTAAAAGAGAACTTTCCATTTCATCAATTGTATGTATTCTTGTACGTGTTTCTGAATTTTTCTTAGTTTAATGACCTTATGATATTTTATCTGTATTAGTTATTTGATTTTAAGATTATTATGTTTATGTATATTAAAATGGTTTTGGTATTAAATTTAAATTTGATATCTTTTATTCTTATTCAGAATCTGGATTAATTAATTATTTAATAGATTAAACTGCTTAATTTAATTACTTTCTAATTTCTGCCTATTCTTTTTAATGAAACTTCATCATAGATTTAAAATTATTATCAATCATTTATTTTTCTTATTAACTATTCTCACATTTAATTATTTGATTTTCTTCTGGTTATTTTACTTTTTCTTATTTTTCTATCTACTATTATAATTAATTAATTTCCTTATATGCAAAAGATAAGGGAACCTCTTCATTTTTTGTATAATTCCTAGTTATATTTTCATAATTCTATAAAAAGATATGATTCTCAATAGTCCTTTATTATTAATTTTAATTTGTTGGTTATTCATGAATACTAAATCTTCTAGATTAATTATCAACACTACTTAATCTTCTATAATTTTCATCTGATTATAATAATACTCCCCTTCTTCTAGATCCTACTTATTTTCTCTTTAATTTTTTGTCTTCTCTTTCTTAAATTGGTTAACCAAATAAGATTATTTTAGGTTCTAATTTTGTATGATTAAAAAGTAAATTTTTAGGATTCAATATACTTTCTCCATTTTAAATAATATATTTTTCATTTTTTGAAATTTAATCTGTAAATAAATATTCTTTAATTCCTTTTTATGTAGTTGGTAATCTATATCTACTTTTTAATTCTTCTGCATATTATTATGGAACATAGAATCTTTTCTTATTATTAAGTAATTATTCCATTGGTCTATTTTGTGATTAACAATACCAATCATCTAATGCTTATTCTGTCATTTAATTTAAGTTAATCTATCTTTCTCCACTTATACCTCTTGATTATCTAAATTAATCAATATTTGCTGATAATGCCTGAGAATATATAAATATATAATCACTCTCTCTTCCTAAATTTAAATTTAACTCTTATCACTTTCATGAAAATCATATTTCATACCACAAAAATCATGATTCTTACAACAAGGAAGTTGCATCTTATTCTTTTATTTCATAATTTATATAATTTTTATAATTCAAATTCTTCTTTTTATGCAAATTCCAATTCCTTAACTAGCTCATCCATTAACTTTTATAAATGTTTAACTTAACTTTCCAATTTTTATTTCCGTCTAATAATTTATTCTTTTTAATTCAGTTTCATGTTCAATTATTTTATATTTTATATTCTTATTAAAAATTCATTCTATTAATTATAAATTATGTAAGTCTTGTAAATTTTAATCATATTATACTTAAAATAAATATTTTATATAATCATTTTTTAAGATTTTAAACTTTTGTATATAATAATTTTCATTCAATTTTAATATATTTTTAACAATTCTCTTTATAATTATGTTTAATATATATAAATATTATTAAATATAATCAATAATAATATAATGATTTATAATCACTAATAGACTTCACAATTAATAAAATCATAATTTAACAAAAATTACTTAAACCAAAATATAATATTATCATTTTAAATATATTCTATATCTACTAAGTATTTTTATTTATTGAATATGTTCTTCATCATATTTTATTTACTTTTATTTGATTTCTGTTTATAATATTTAAAACATATAATTTAAAGTATATTTCATTTATAATAATTATTCCTTTTCATAATAATCATCACCATAACTCTCTTATTAATATATCTTTATTTGAATATCCATTTATTATCTTCATCACCTACTCTTAATCTTAATGATAGATCTATATAATTTAAATCATTTTCACATAATTTTTTCTTTCCATTATATAAATCTCACTTTAGTTAATTAATTAATTGTCTAACAGCAACTCTCATGTTACAAAAACAAAAAAATTAGAAATCACTCATTTTAGAACTTGATTATGAAACTGAATACAAGTCAATAAAGAGTTCAACAAAAATGTCTGAATAAAATATAATATCTAAATTTGTTGATTTATATGAAGAAGTGCTTTTTTAAATCAAAGGTTCCTAAAATTTAGTATTTCATATTACAATATTTAAGTATTTAATCAATAAAATGGCTAACTTAAAGAATGGCAATATTATTAATATTGAAGTATTGTTGTCTAATTTCAAATATCTAATCACATTGTTAATCCAAGAATTAGTATAATCTATCTAATATTTAGATATAATTTTAAAGATAAGTGGATTCTCAAAACATTGAACCAAATAAGTTAAATAATATGGAGTTAAATTAAATAAAACTAGACCTATAATAATTTTAATATGTAGCACTTAATTATTTAATATTAAAGGACAAGACTGATTTATAATATAAAGTTAAGTAACTTGAATAAGAAGTCTATCAATAATAACAATTAAATGCCACCATTTCTCAAAATTTGTTAGATTCAAAACAGAAATATTTAGTAAGTTTACTATAAATCTATTTAATTAGGAATTATAATAGAAATACAATTAAGAGATTAAAATAAAATAAACTAAAATATTCTAGTCTTTCTATGATCAAAATATAAAAGATAAACTTAAAAAATTACATACAATATACTAAATAGACAAATCTTCAAATAATAAATCAATAATCAACAAAAAGTAAAAATTAACCATTATGACTGAACCTTGTGATTCTGATTCATAGTATAGTACTATTATTGAATAAAATAATTCTTACTATGATAGAATTAATAGCAAGATTAAATAAAATTAAACAATAGAAAGTACATATTTACTAATATTTTTTTAGCTATTACATCTGTTCAAACTGAAAATAATAAAAATGCTGATTCCTTTTCGTATATTCTGAATAGAAGTTTTTATAAATCATAATAAAGAGATAAATCAAATACTCTATCTTAAGAATATTATAATAATATTAAGTATGCATACAATTAAAATCTACCTATTAACTCATTTAAATAAAAAAAATAAACTTAATTTAGCTGATAATTGTGATTACTAATTTATTTATATTAAATATTTATCATTCATATTCACTTATTCGAAAATTATGAATTTCAATAAAGGACCTAAGCCTAGCTTTAATATGCCTTAATAGGTATAATGTCAAAAGGAAGAAAAACCATATTCGTATGTTGAAATTGAAAGCACAGATTGCTTTAGGAATGAAAAAATTATAAAAAATGTTAGGTTTGCTCCAACTATTACCATCTTTCTAAGATATCAGGATGAAGACATTGTTAAATTCAAAGATAGATTAAGGAAATAAATATAATAAACAAAAGAAACCTTCGATTTTCATCCATCTATGGCCAAACCAAAAATGAAAGGATAACTTAAGTCTTGTTTAAAATCAATTTTTGAATGGGATTCTTAAGAATTTTGATACATTACCATTTTGTTCTACTCTATATATATATATGTTAATTATAAAATTACAAGAAGTTAACATTCATTTCTGGAATTTACTAATACCTATTTTTAGCCATTTTCTAATAAAATTTGATTAATGAGTTAATATTTATATATTAATATATTGTAATTTCATAAAATTCCTTATAGATGTATTAATCATAATCGTAAAAATCTCTCTATCCATATGATTTTATAGATTATAAAAATTTCATCAAATTACTAGAAAATTTATAGAAATCATTACGTAGCATATGAAAATTAAAAATTTAATAAATAATTCAACTGTAGGAAAGATTAATATATAAAAGAATTATCAAAAAAATAATTTAAACTCTACAATGTAAATTAGAAATCTTTAAAAAAAAACTGAACATAAACAGCTCATGTCATTTATCTAATTTAATAAAAGCCATTAACTTATAATAGGTTTAATGAATTCAAACTTTCATTAATTTTATTAGTACTTGCAAAAATAAAAATATCTAGCTATAGATTGTTTTATAAATATTTTAATGATAATAATGAATATGGATTAATAATAGTCATTAATATGAAATTACATGATAATAAGATTATATTTTTAATTTAATTCATATATTTGAATAGATAAGATTTATTTAATCTGAAAAATAAATTTTTTTGATTAAAAAACTTAAATTTTATATTTATTTATTATTAAATGAAATCTTAGTATGTAATTAGAAAATAAAGTAAATAAAAACATTTGAATGAATATTAACTCATATACAAAAGTCAATTAAATATTCATAACTTAACTCAGCTTAATCTAGCTTAAGTTTAGTATTTTTTGATGAGAAAGAGCCTGGCCAATATTATGTTGAAGAGATATTTTTGGGCAAAAATCCCAAAGTTTTGTAACATTTAGCAATCAATTCAGAACAAAAATATGTTCTGTTTAACTATTTTGCAGTCTCTAAATTAACATCTCCTAGAGTTGTTGAATTTAACAACAATAATTTAGATGGAGCACAAGAAAATTGTTTACCCAAATTATTATTTACAAAATCTAATAATTTTGTTTTAAATGCTGCTGATCTATTTNTGTTTAAAATCAATTTTTGAATGGGATTCTTAAGAATTTTGATACATTACCATTTTGTTCTACTCTATATATATATATGTTAATTATAAAATTACAAGAAGTTAACATTCATTTCTGGAATTTACTAATACCTATTTTTAGCCATTTTCTAATAAAATTTGATTAATGAGTTAATATTTATATATTAATATATTGTAATTTCATAAAATTCCTTATAGATGTATTAATCATAATCGTAAAAATCTCTCTATCCATATGATTTTATAGATTATAAAAATTTCATCAAATTACTAGAAAATTTATAGAAATCATTACGTAGCATATGAAAATTAAAAATTTAATAAATAATTCAACTGTAGGAAAGATTAATATATAAAAGAATTATCAAAAAAATAATTTAAACTCTACAATGTAAATTAGAAATCTTTAAAAAAAAACTGAACATAAACAGCTCATGTCATTTATCTAATTTAATAAAAGCCATTAACTTATAATAGGTTTAATGAATTCAAACTTTCATTAATTTTATTAGTACTTGCAAAAATAAAAATATCTAGCTATAGATTGTTTTATAAATATTTTAATGATAATAATGAATATGGATTAATAATAGTCATTAATATGAAATTACATGATAATAAGATTATATTTTTAATTTAATTCATATATTTGAATAGATAAGATTTATTTAATCTGAAAAATAAATTTTTTTGATTAAAAAACTTAAATTTTATATTTATTTATTATTAAATGAAATCTTAGTATGTAATTAGAAAATAAAGTAAATAAAAACATTTGAATGAATATTAACTCATATACAAAAGTCAATTAAATATTCATAACTTAACTCAGCTTAATCTAGCTTAAGTTTAGTATTTTTTGATGAGAAAGAGCCTGGCCAATATTATGTTGAAGAGATATTTTTGGGCAAAAATCCCAAAGTTTTGTAACATTTAGCAATCAATTCAGAACAAAAATATGTTCTGTTTAACTATTTTGCAGTCTCTAAATTAACATCTCCTAGAGTTGTTGAATTTAACAACAATAATTTAGATGGAGCACAAGAAAATTGTTTACCCAAATTATTATTTACAAAATCTAATAATTTTGTTTTAAATGCTGCTGATCTATTTACTTTCAGTCTTCTATAAACAATTCTATAATCATATGATATTTTATACTTTTCATATAATTTATACCATTCTTTAATATTGAATGTCTTCCATTCACATAGACTTACTCCATTAGATGGTAATGATTCAAATATAAAGAGTCTATTAGGTTCTATTTTAATTAATAATCCAATATGATCATAATCATTTTAAGTTAAAGCTCGCTAGATTTAACAATTAAAACTTTTTCCTCTAAATAATAGTAAATCACCATCTTCAGCTTCTTCTTCAAGTTACTAAGCAGATATTCTTTCATGCTAATGTAAATATATAGTATACTCTCCAGAACTTATCATAAAGACAAAGAGATGTTAATTTATTGAGTGTTCCAAAAGAATCTTGTAGATGCAATTTAATGATCTGAAACCATTTTGTTGTTTCTTATGAATTCTCACCTTTGAATTAGAAGACTTTTTCAATTTTGCCTATAGGTTTAATACTAATTGTTTAATACTGAATTAATACATAAATTCAATAACATTTCCTTATTTATCCTTAATATCAATAAGTTAATAAGTTTAAACATCAAAATTTAGTACTCCTTCTAACTTACGAGTTTCAGCAGAAAAATATCTAAAAACTCTATTTATAATTGAACACTATCTTTCTTTATAACCTTAAATCCAATGAGGACTCTTTTTTAGTAATGATCCAAAAAATGGTTAGATTGCATTTCTATGGTTAATTGCAATGTTATCACATAAGTTACTAGAATACATTAAGGATTGATTATGAATTAATAATAAAGAGAAATGATTATGATTAGAATTTGTCTCTTTTGTTTTTTGAATCTAATCTGATAATGATTCCCTAAAGTCTTTGCAGTATTAACTATTAAGGTTTGCATCTTTAATAAATTTTTCATTTTTGAGAAGCAACTCTTTGTCAATTACTTATCTCTATTGTAGACTAGTTAATGAATCCATTATATATATAATATTAAATGTTTTTTGTTAATCTCAATTTAATTAGAGTCTTTCTCTAAGATATTCTTTAAGAGTAACAATCTTATCTTGAATATGATCTGAAATTCTAGAAATCAAGTCTTACAATTAAACTCTAGATTGAGTTTCCATTTAATAAATATCTTATTATTATCTGCACCATTAATCTTATCCATCTAAATTAGACTATAAATAATTAATAAAAATAATTTTACTTGATTTCTCTCTACTTCTGTAGCATGATATTCAACTTTTCCTTATGATTCTTCAATGATACTTTGATAATTTAAGATTGCTTATTCAAGATTCTATCTTTAATCAGATCTATTAAATTAAATATAAAAATTACAATGTATTTCTTTCATTAGTTAAATCTGATAAGAATTATTACCAATTTAAACTTTATTATTTTTCAATATCTTCATCACTAGATTTACTTTCAACAATTTAAACTCTCAAATTTGATAATAATTATAACACTTTCTTTGCTGTATCAGAATCAGATTTAGCTGATAATTGAGTCATCATAGTTAAAATTGGTTAAAATAATAATCCACTTGATGTTGATTGACTAATATTAATATAATCATATATATTACCTCTATAATCTAGATAAGACTTTGTTAAATCTTCCTTTTACTTGAATGAATGAAGATCCTCCTGATAGATGTTCAATTAAAGCATAAGCTTCATCTATTGCTGAAATAGCTTCAGTATGATCTTTGATTTTAGATTAAAATTCAGCATATTATAAATCTCTTTCGCTTTATCCTGCATTAGTTTTTTTAGAATTCTCTTCAATTTCAACAGAAACCTCAGCAATTTTATTTAATGATCTTTGCAAATTATTTGTATTCTCATCAACAATTTTAGTATGAGCTTTCAATTAGCTTTAATGATATGCCAAATTTGTAGAGAAATCATGAAGTAATCTATTACATGAAGCTTATGTATTTTAGATATAAAGATCAGAGTCTTTTTGTTCTTATTCCAACATAAATCTAATTATAAATATAAGGAAGAACCTAATGTTATTAATATAACTTTGAATTTCATGTACTGGTGACCCTGTTGCTAAACTAATTTAAATGGCATTCAAGAATGTTTTTCCCATATGATTGTTGTCCATTTCTGCAAGTACAACTTTAGGATCTGTGGTCATTTTGCTTAATGCCTTTAATGATTATGAAGTCTTAATACCAAACTAATCAATAGCACTATAACGATTCTCATTTTTATATATAATTAATTAAAAACGAATTATGCTTGTGCTCAAATTTAATGATATAATCACAAATCAAGTTTAACAATAATAACAATAATACTAATACTTCAAGATTATCTTATCTCGTTACTCTAATTAGCATTTCTAGATTAAGAAAGCATACACAAAATTCTCTGGACGATGGTCTAAAGGAAGTGATTTAGAAAGATAAATAGATTATGTTTAAGAGAATTTGGATGTCAATTTAGTTGCTAAATTAGTAAATGCATTCAATGGTATTGAAATCATAATAAACACACCTTAAGAACTATATGAAATGTATCAAATATTGCATTTCTTTCAGATTCAAGAATTTTAAAGTTAAATAGAAAAGTTTCTAATATAAGACAAATCTAATATTTTAATAGGATACTAATTATCTGAATTATATGAAATAGAATCATTATCTAACTTTTATTTTGAATATTTCAAAGAATATGGATTCTTGGGTATTTTTAATAAAAAACTTGATACAGAAAAAGCAAGAAAACTAATATACAAAAATAAAAATAAATTAGTTCCATATCATTATTTATACTTATAAGCCAATTTATTCAAGAAATTATTGATTTTGCATAATAATTTAGCCATCATAAAGTTTGATAAAAACAAATTTTTAGATTAATTTTAGATTGCTTTATTAATAAGTGAATATTGTTTAACTAATGGATATGATAGAATTAAATTATAAGAAATCTTCTCTGATGCAGTTATTAAGGAATAAGTAACTAATGAATAGAAATAAATTATTTTGATAGAGTTTGAAAAATAATATAAAAAAAATCAGATGAGAACTGTTTCAAGTATTTCTTAATCAGAAGAAGATGATTCATCTGATACTACAATAGAAGCAAAACATAAAAATTCAGAAATTACCATATCACAAATTCCTATTATAGAACCTATAGAAATATTTAGAGGTAAAGAATTAGATATTAAATTGCTTATTGGATTAAAGAATTTATAATTTATGTTTAAGACTAAGTATACTTCATTTGGATTTTATGTTTCAAAAAAGATAGAATTAAATATATAGATATAAGATGAATAATTATAATTAGTTAATTAGATTACTAAAATTTAACTTAATACAAGTTTAAGAATTAATTGGATTAGATTTGATGAAAATGGATTAAATGTAAATAATAGACTAATAATCGTCAGATCAAAAGGAATATGTAGATATGAAGAAGATGTAAATGAACCATAAGGTTAAATTAGATTAACAGGATGTCGTAATTTTATTATAGAAGAAGTGTAAGTATGGAATACTTGTTTTTTTGCCCTTTCTTGGAATTAGGGTTGAAATTAAATACAATTCAAATTTGTTATGATAATTCTTACATTTTAATAGCAAGTGGAGAAGTCGGTGATTTATCTTCAAAATTCGGTAATTAAATAAAATCTTCATTTCTTTATTTAACTGACTCATCTTCACTTGTTTCACTGAAAGCCTTTTCATAAATTTATTATAAAGTTTCTGTTTTTATTTATTTTTTTTCCTAATTTATTTTATCTTTTCTATTCTCATAATCATGAATAAACCATCTCTTGAAATAATGCTCATCCATATATTTAATAATCTTTTAAGCTTCACTCAACTCTTTCTTTTTTTGTTAATCTATAAGTACTGGAGTTGGAACTTCACTTATAGATTTTTATTCCTCTTCATCCAATTATTTTGCAATCTAAAAATTTATAAAGAATGGCATAGCTGTGCCAAATATAATAGTTGTTATTATAACAATATAAAGAACACAACTTTAAAGTATATTTATCTAATTAATTTCTATCCCATCTGTTGGAGATGCTACAAGTGTTTCAATCAGAGCAAATGCAACACTACCTCTCACCATCCCTGCAAAACAACATATACTCATTTCATATTTTGTTAATTTCCAAACCTTTTCTCCTTAGATTCTATTATAATATTATTTAATTGATACGATATTGAAATCCAATAAACTATGTAAATACTTAAGTATCTAGCTAATATGACTATCCCTAATTACAATAATGTAAACACCCAAGATACTTCAACATAATATAAATCTTTAGTTAATGGACTATAATAAGTGGTTTAATTCCACATTGCAAAACCCAAAAAAACATACAAAAAAGCCTCTGCACCTAATGATAAGGATTCAAAAGTAACTCTTGTAGTAACTCTACCTAATTGACTAATATTGTAGCCTTGATAATGACTCATTATTATTCCAATCATTAATAGACTGATAACACCACTTAAATCTAACATCTCACATATAGAATATCCCATATAAGCCATAAGAAATGCAAATACAGTTTCAGTAGTAGTTGAATTTGTTAAAAATCTGCATTTTTTAAAACACCAAGTTGAAAAAAGCCCTACAAAAAGCCCTATCAATATTGAAATTATGCAATTCTCTAAGAATCTACCTATGAATTCAAAAGGTGTGTACCATTCAAATGATTTACCACTTTATTAAAGTATTGTTACTGCTTAAAATATGATAATTGAAACAGCATCATTAACCATCCCTTCACCAAAAACTACACTAAACAATTTTGGATATTAAGATGAAGGAATTAAATTTAATGCTGCTACTGAATCTGTTGCACATATGGTTGCACTATATTTTATCATTTAATCATAACTTAATGATATATTGGAATCTAAATTAGTACCCAATCTAACCAAATCTTTTATAATAACAAAAATAATACTCCAAGAATTAAATCCAATTGTCAAAGTTAATGTGATAATAAAGTTAAGTAGGGTGCTCAAAAATCCAAAGGATACGATGTATTTGAAATTTTTAAGGAATTGCTTTTTCTTAAGATTATATCCTCCAGAAAATATGATCAAAGGTAAAAGCAAATAAAAAAATATTGTTGCATTCAAAGAAAACTATAATATTTTTATGGATAATTACAAATTAAGCATAAGCATTTTCATCCATCCATTTAAGTAACAATCCCATTAGCATTCCTATGATGATGCCAAAGCTTGTTTCATGTATTAAATGAAACTATTTATTATGCTTTAATTGATACATGAATAGATTTAAAGTACTCTCCAATCATAATATATATTATGATTACTATCATAAGTGCAAATGGGACTGCTCCATATTCTGACATAAATTTATTATTTTATATAAGTTCATTTAAATATATTGTTTATAATCTAAGCAACAACTTCCAATTATTCATCTTCCTCTAATTATTCAAATTTTTAGATCTCTGAATTTGGTATTGATAATTCTTTGTTTGATAAATAGTATTGAATCATATTTTTATCTTCCTCTTTTAGTATTGACTCTTATGTAGCATTATAGATTATCAATAAAATATCACTAAATTGTGGTTTTAAATGCTCAATGCAATCTTTTACATCATTTTACACAATCTAATTACTTACAATTACTAAAGTGTTTTCATTAGATATAGTGTGATTGCAATTAGAAATCTTTGTAGTATCGCTTAACTAATCAAAATAATCAAATTCTTCTTAAGTTACCACTTTTTATATTAATAATCATACCTAGTAGATGTGCATTCTTTTTGTGAAAGCCTACGTATTTTGACTATATATTATTACTTTATTTCTTAACATTCCAAAATAATAGCATGATTATACATGTGAATGCAATTGTTGCCCCAAAATATATTAAGTTATTAACATGACTTTTTTTATCTGTCTTCATACTTACCACTTTTAATTCATTTTTTTCTTATTTATTAGCCTCACTTATAAATTCTGTATTTTCTTCATCACCAATCATTTTAATATTTTATTTTACAATTAAAGTTAGGTATCAATTATTTTATCAAAATTTAGATACTTCAACATATAATAGAGTGGAATCATTTTGAAAGTTAAAGAACCAATTCAACTTATTCAAAATACTAAAAGATTCTTAATAATTAATTATCAAAACCTATAACATGTTTTACTTTATTTATAAAATAAATTTTAATTATTCTTTCAATTCATTTAGAACATTATTGTGTCTTCTGTTTGAATTCTTTTTGATAAAATTAGCAATAACTTTTTTGTATATTTTAATATAATAAAGGAAAATGAAATTAGATGAAATAAAAAAATGCTTCAATTCTGAAAATCACTATAAACAGATTAAACAAATCAAAGATTATATTTTAGATAACAATAAGTAAGAGCATCTCTATTAATATAGTGAAATAACTAAATCAACATTATAAGCAGTAGAAAATACTTTGGAAGACACTAAATCATTGCCTATTTAAAAAGTATTATCAACAAGAGTACAATATTATTAAGTATTCAGTTAGTAAAAGAAATAATGGATTATCATATTGATATGGTTATTGAAAAAGTATAAATTAAAATCATTCCAATTTATGAACAAATTCTAATAGGTTATTGTGAGAAAGGATAAAAGGCAAAGTAATACTTTTCCGATTAACCTGGTAGATGTTATATTTATATATTAAAGATGAACAACTTATGGTTCTTGGTAATACATTTATAAGATTGATCAGTGAATCTGTTTTCGTTTGGAATATATGGCATCCATATATAAATGGATAATAATCAGCTTATTCAAGAGTGTAATAAAGTAGTTTTACATTTTAGATACAATTCATTGGTTGCAAAAGGATTGCAATTTCCTAAACTATTTTATTTTAATTCTTAAAAGGTCAAGGAATTCTATGTTCATTCAAAGGAATAAATGCATACTTCTCCATTTGTTTACTCAAACAACTTATAACCTGATTTCTTCTACATTAAAAAAAGACTCGATAGAAATCAATTCTAATAAAGTGATCTCATTATTATAAGAAACGAATTACTCTGTAAATCATTAAAATAATTACTATTAGCTTTAAAAAACAGTCAATTAAATTCTAGTTAACAAAAGTTTATATAAAACTTTGAAATGGCATTTAAAGACTTTGAAAAATCATAAAGGTTTGATGAATTATAAATTACAATTTAATCAATGTAAGATTTTCAATTTAATTTTTAAAGTTGTTTGGAATTTGATGATGAAGTATTTGATAAATAATCAGCCATAGATGCATTTTAAAAGAGATTTCAATCAAATTAGAGCAATTTTACTCCTTCTAAATTACAAGTTGGAGGAGGGGGATATTCTACTGATAAAATTAGTCAATTTTTATCTCATGGAAGTATGAGTGTAATAATCCATTTTATTTTCATAGTCTCAAAAATCATCACCTAATGGTTAAAAGTAGTAACTGTAAATATTAAATGAAAAAAATAGAAGAATAGAACATTTATTATTAGAAAACTCTCTTTTATAGAAATAAATAAAAAACTTTGAAGATTAGATTCACACTTTAAAACAAAATCTATCCTAAAATAATGAATGAAGATTAATTAATATTTAAAGAAATATATTCTAATTTTCAATTATGATTTAATTAACTAAAGAACATCTTCATGATTAAAATAAGAAGCTTACAGAAGAGAATTAAAGATTAGAATTGGTTGTCTATAGTCTATAACGATAATTATAAAATCTTGGCTCTTTTATAGAAAGAGCAAAATTGTTATAAGAATAAGTGGATGAGCTTAATCAAGAATTGGGAAATGTTAGAAGGGACAATACTCAATTATAAGAGATTATATTCACATTGTAATCTCAATTAAATTCAAACATGAAAACCACTCATTTAGAAAAACAACTTAATGAATTGGAAGCCATTAAGAAAATCTAAGAAGAATAACTAAATGTTCTTTAAAAAGAAAATGCTAATCTATAGAAACTAGTAAAAGACTTCAATAATAAATAAATTTCTAATCTTCAATTATCTGCAGCTAAACTAGTTGAAATTGGAAATAAAATAGATTAAAAATTAAATGATTAATCTCATAGAAGAATGATAAGCAATCCTATATTATCAAGTCCTAAAGGAATCTCTAAAGAAATATATCAAAATTTAGTTCAGTAACTTTCTAACTAAAGCACCGAAGAAAAATCACTCTTTGCTTCTCAGTATTTATTGAAATTATATTAAAATAGGCCAAAAATCAAGCTTAAAGATTCGAATATGTTCTCTTAAACATCTTAAAAAAATTCTAAATTATCAGGCTTTTAGGCTTTATAATTAGATTAGCCTCTGCCTTCGATTCCTAACCTTATTAAAAAATGATTATAATAAATTTATCATAATATCATATTATTAATTTAAGATCTGAGAAACAACTTAATTAGTTTATTACTCAAAATGATACTCTACAATTATGTAACTTACTTATATAGTAATTCTAATTTTAGGAACTTTTTTATATATAAATAAACACAAAATATTATTTTAGTTATTCCCTTTAATCTTAAAATTCAAATAAAATGATATAATGATGGCTTCTTCTATATTTTTTTAAATTATTTATTAAACCATACTTAGCAAATTTATCATATTTTTTCTCATTTATCAAAGAATAATCTTAAAATATATATATAATTAATTAAGATATAAAGATATTCAAAATACTCTTGATCATAAAATTAATAAATAACTGAATAATTATGAAGATAATTAATAGTAAAGATAAAAAGGCTTTGAAGAATTTATAATTTAAATGATATAAGTAAGTATTTACTCATTATTTTGATATTGGTCCTAAATTTCATCCTCTTAAGAATTTAAAATTAGTTTTTTTCAAGATTATAATTCAATGAAACTTGGATTTTTATTCATATATTCTTATATTCTTATATACATATAAAATTAATTCATTAATTTTAAAATCATTATCTGATATGATTAAATGTATTTTTCAATATTTTCTCTAAATTAAAAAATATGCAAGCACCAAGCTTAACAAAATTGCCTAGTCAATAGAAAGTTCCTAAGTATAGACCTGTAAGATTGTAAATTAAATTTAGTCCATCAATATAGACAATTTGATTGCCATTTGTACAGGGAAACTCAAGAATTGTCCAAATCACAAGAAAGCTCTTTATATTCGTGCATCAGCTTATATCAAGAAAGGAGAGTATTAAACAGCTATACAAGATTGCAATAAGCTTCTTGAAACAGATGTAGATAACGTAGGCGGATATTATTTGAGAGGTATTAAAATTTGAAAATGAAGGATGCGCAAATGAAAAATTGGGTTAAATAGATTTAGCTATTGAAGATTTTTCAAAAGTGCTTTCATTAGATGAAAATCATGTTAATGCAGCATTTGCTCGTGCTTCTTGTTTAAATTTGAAAGGAGATTTTGCTGGAGCAATTGAAGATTATACAAGAGCTTTAGAAAAAGATAATGCTAAATCTCTAAATCTTTCTAATTCTATTAATAAGAGGTCTTTACTTAGGAATAGTTCTATGAAGAAGGATGAACCATATCCTAAGACTGATGCATTTTAATTTACTACTAAAAAAAATAAATATTAACAACCTGAAGAAGATGATTTGATGAATCCCCAGAATGACGAGGAATATTTATAAAATGATCAATCATAAATACAAAATTAACCTTAATAGACTAGTTTTATGAGTTAGAATCCTCTTTATACTAGTATTGATGCAAATGAATTGAATATACAAAGACCATCCCAAATAATTGATAAAGAGATATCATAGCCTCTCTAATAATAATTAATATCAATGATACCAGAAAATATTAAAAATGATAATAAGAAAATCTCTGATTGGTTTCATTCATAAGGTTTTGATTCTAGAAAAAAAGAAGATTTTATAAAAGCAATAGAATTTTATACTATGGCTTTAATGTTTAATCCAAATCATTTTAAATCGATATTTAATAGAGGTATAACTTGAATTAATTCTTTGATTAGGCTTTGCTTTTGATAAACTAAGAATGTATAATGATGCTATTAGTGACTATACTAAGGCTATTGAAATGGATTCAAAAAATGCTTATGCATATTATAATAGAGGAATTTCTTATGATAAAAAAGGCGATTACAATTTAGCTATAAAGGATTTTGCAAAATCAATAGAAATTGATCCTTCAAAAGCAGACTTTTATCACAATAAAGGATTTGCAATGAAGAAAAAGAATTTAGTCAAAGAAGCAATTCTAGAATTTAATGAATGTATTCGTCTAGATAAAAATCATTTCAAAGCATATTATAATAGAGCAAATTGTTATGAAAAGTTAGGAGATTTTGATAAAGCATAATAAGATTACTTAATAGCTAATAATGTTGTTCCAAATAATCCAAATACTTTAACTCATATTGGTATATTGATGGATAGACAATAAAAATTAGAAGATGCACTTAAATACTTTAATTCGTAATGAATTTAATTTCATTCTTAGATCTCTAAAGATAGATTAGAATTATGCCCCTGCATATAATGGAAGAGGGTTAGTTTTTGATAAAATAGGAGAGTTTGAAAAAGCATGTTAAGATTTTAATAAGGCAATAGAAATTGAACCTTAAAATCCTGTTTATATTCATAATAGAGGATGTTGTAAGAGAAGCATGAACAAGTTTGAAGAAGCTTTGGAAGATTTTAAGAAAGCTTTATCTTTGGATTCAAAGAACCCTATTATATATTCAAATATGGGGTTGGTTTTGAGAAAGATGGAAGACTATGAAACAGCTGTATATTGTTATTCACAAGAATTAATTTACTCTTAAGAGAATACTAGAACTTTAAATAACAGAGGATACTGTTTGGCCAAGTTGAGTTAGTTTGATGAAGCCATAGCTGATTATACTAAAGCAATAAAATTAGATCCTGTAAACATTCATGCAATTTATAACAGGGGAATTTGTAATGAGAGGATTGGTGAATTTCGTAAAGTAGAAAAGATTTATATATATAGGCTATAGAGGATTTTACTTAAGTAATTCAATTATAGAACGACTAAGGAGCTAATGCTTACTTCAACAGAGGGTGTTGCTATGATAAGTAATATTGATCTAAGTATACTAGTATTGGAGAAATGGATCTGGCTATAGCTGATTATTCCAAAGCCCTTGAAATTGATAATAAAACTAGTAAAGTCTCATGATAATTATTTATGTAAACCTTAAAATATTATTTAACTTAATTAACTTAATTAACTTAAAGATCAAAATATGCTTACTAATTAATTAGTTGTGATTATAAGGTTTATAAATTATAGTGTTTTATTTTTTAAAGCTTTCAAACACAAGGATCAACTCAGCAATAAAAGTTTAAAATATTTTATTTAAACATTTCTTAGAGAAGAAAAATATTTAATGTTTTAATGAGTAATTTGAAACAAATACTATTAGGCAATGAAGTTAGACTTACTAATGATTAATACTAAATGTTAAAATATTATAAAATAATAAAATTTAATTAATAATGGCACAAAAAGTAAAAAAAATAATATTTTAATTAATTATGTTATTTTATATCTTTATCAATTTTATAATGCTCTGCCTTTAAAATGATCCATAGATTCGCTGACTCCGAACATTTCCATCATATTATCATAGACACATGTTGGGAAGATTGCTTTCACCATAATTGCTAAATTAAGAATAATAGGCATTATCACAACAGCTTCATCTTAGAAAATTGCATTTACAATTCTTTATGATGCATAATCTAAACAATTAATAAAATAATTACTTTCAGATAATATTGGGAGTAGAAGAGGAAACCTAGATTTAGCTCCATCAAACATTCCTGTATTGATGAAATATGGACAAATACAAGTAGTCTTAACTTTAGAATTTATAGCTCTTAATTCAAATCTAAGAGATTCATCAAAACCAACAGCCCCAAATTTAGAGGCACAATAATCTACTAATCCTCTTACTCCAACCCAACCTCCTATTGAAGCTATTGTAACAATATGACCATGATTATTATTAATCATTTTTTCTAATACTTCTCTGACAGTCCAATGATGTGCAGTTGTATTTATATTGATTGTTTTAGAAATACCAGCTTCTGAATTATTAAGAATTTGCTTTCCACTCACAACTCCTGCATTATTAATCAAAATATCTATGTTCTTTTTATGATAATCAATGCACTCTTAAATTGCATTTTTAACAGATTTTGGATCACTAACATCACAATAAGCTCCAAATGCAGTTTTTTCACCATATGTCTTATTTATTTCTTCAACAACTTTTTACAAAGCTTCTGAATTCACATCAACAATTGATATCTTTATATATTAAAATTAAGTACTTTTGCTCCTAATTTAGCAAATCTTATTGCCATATTTCTTCCAATACCACTTGCTCCTCCTGTAATAAATATATGTTCATTAGTTACACTCTTCTTCTTTAACCATCTTACAATAAATTAAAAAATTACCCATTATATTTTCTAATTTGATATTGAAGATAGAGCAATCCAAAACTCAAAGCTGCCACTTATGCCATTCCATTCTTTCCTCTCTTTGTATAGAAGACCCTCAAGAAATCTTATGCTTTTCTGAAATATGGTTGTAATTTATCCATTTAAGATAATTATTTATTCTTATCAATAATTTACACTCTGTTTTATTGCCTCATAAATTTTAAATTTGTCTGGCAAATAAATTGGTTCATGAACTAATGGAAATGGTGTATCATAGCCTGCAACTCTTTTTATTGGTGCTTCCAAATGCAAGAAGCACTTTTCTTAGATAAAGGCACTTAATTCAGCTCCCATACCACATGTTTAAGGAGCTTCATGTGTTATTATGCATCTATTTCATCTATTAATTCATTACCTTCCAGTCTTTTTCACTGAATCAACTAGAGTCTATCCATCATATGGATATATTGTTTATAAATCAATTATCTCACAACTTACTCCATCCTTTTCTGCCAATTTAGATGCTTCTTTCAATACTCTTATTGATGTGCCATATCCAATCAATGTAATATGCTTTCCTTATTGAACTACTTCAGCTTTAGACAATTCCAACTAAAATTTCATTCCATTTTATATACCTCATAATCATCCAAAGGAACTTCGTCCTCAGCATTTCGATATAAGGCTTTAGGCTCAAAAAAAATGACTGGATTTTTATCTCTTATAGATGCAAGTAATAATCCTTTTGCTTATATTGGATCTCTAGGTACTACTACTTTGAGTCCTGGAGTATGAGCAAAGTATGCCTCTGGAGATTGTGAATGATATAATGCACTAAATTATACTTTCTATTCTTACCCATGTCCTACAGCACCCCAAGTGGATCTTATTGTTAAACTTCCACAATTGAATTGATTTCCTGATCTATATCTAAATTTGGCTGCCTCGTTGACTATCTAATCAAAGGCTGGGAATATGTAATCACCAAACTAGATTTCTGCTATTGCTGTGTATCCCACACTTGCCAATCCTATTCCAAAAGCACCGATTCCCTAATAATTTCTATTTATTCATACTTGCTCACATAATGGAGTATTGAATACTCTATCAGTACCGTACTTTTCATTCAAACCCTATGAACATCTAAAAACACCTCCAAATTTAACATCTTCTCCAAATAATAATGCCCTTTCTTATATTATATGACGTACTTTGGATTTGCTCCTAATTCTATATCAAGTGCATTGTTTATTGCTTAAAACAGGTTCATTTTCTACCTGTTTGTGCTTGTAATATCAGAAGCAAATCTATGCTTTGTTGAGCCAAATTGATACACTCTTCTCAATAATTACATTTATTTATTCAATTGCTTATGTAATTTCAATTTATTTTGTGATAAGATTGCCTGAATTAAAATAATGAATGGAGAAAAAAATTAAGACTTTGAAATCTCTTAATTCGATGGCAAATTTTCAGAAAAAGTCAAAAAATTTATCATCTTTTTAAAATTAAATCATAAATTTTATTAGTTTAGAATACGACTACTTATATACATTCAAGCATAATGTGAAAATATTTTACTTTTTATTAAAAGCTCTCATTAAAAAGTAATTAGATCACAAAAATTATGGATTAGAAAATTCAATTGAATTATTTGGGAGAATGTTAAAAATAATAAATAATTAACATCACCTTTTATATTATATATTAATAAATAGTGTCTAATTTGTTAATTATTCTTTTGGATTAATTTAGAAATATCAATAAATTTTTATTATTTTTGTCCAATAAGTATAAATCTAATAACATGTATCAATTTTTAATATTTTTAATTTCTAACATTAAATCTTTAGTTTAAGTTTTATTTTGTTTATTTAATATGTGACTACTTTATATATTAGTTTTAGCAATAAGTTATACAAAACTAAATTTTGCATATTGGAGTTTTAGGATATTAATTAAAATTTTTTATATCAACTTATGTTTTATTAAATCTCCAATTATCTAAGTTTTTATTAATATTTTAATGAATAAATCTAAAAATACCTTAATAAATAATATATGAAATCGCTTTTAAGTTGTAAATTTTTAAGTAATATTGGTAAATCTAGGCACATTATTTGTAATTTAATAAAATTAATATTTATTTACATTCAAGAAGGATAGTCAGACTGATTGAATATAATAAATTATATATAATGAATACGATTTAAGTGAATTTCTAGATTTTATAAAGTAATTTTAGTAAAATCATTTAAATAGCCATAATATTGAATTATTGAAAGAAGGACTCATTTAAAGATGATATACAGATTTAAAGATGAAAAATAAAGGCTCCATACAGTTTCAGGACTAAAATTATTATAGTCTATTTATATTACTTATTGGGATTGATTTTTAATAATACAATATGTAATTTTTTTCAAAATTAACATAATATTTTATCACTATTGGATCAAACACTGAAAGAAGAGTGATGTATATTGATTATGGCAATATGACGATGATTATTTATTACTTTATTTAACTTATTGGATATATATACAGCCAATTTGAAAGCAAATCGATTAAATATTATGAAAATGACTATTTAGCCTAAATTAGTTAGTTATCATCAATTCCTTTTATGCTAATTATCATACATTATGATCCATTAACTATTTTTGCCTATTACAGTGTATTTATTACCATAAGTGCTATTTTTCTAATTTCCTTACTATAAATATTGTTGAAGGTATCATAACTAATAATCAATAGCCACTACCTTTCAATTCCCCAATTAATAAATTCATCAAATTTTACTTTCAGAATTTTTAATGGTTTTTTTTGACTCCATTTAATGAATGCATGGTTGGAGTAATCACTTGTGGAAGATAATCATATTTAGCTCAACATTCAATAATTAAGCCCTCTGAATGCTTTTCTACTATATCTCCCCATTATTTGATAATTAGTTTTACTGGAATGATAATGATTTCATTTTCAGGAATTCTTTCTGTATATTGTTTTAGAAACTATGAATTTTTATAAAGAGGATTGTTAAGAAAATTCTCAAGCTTAAATTTTGTAACAATCTTTTTGCATTAGCTACTAATAATTTTATCATTTTGGAAATTGATGTACTCCGATTATTATATTATTATTCATGCTTGCTATAATTTGATTATGTTGTGTATTTTAATTGATGTAGTGACTAATATTCCTTTTGGATTCACAAATGAAACAGTATTCTACTCAAAAATATTATTCAGTTCTTTATTTTTTGGAATTTTGATAACTATATGGATTTTTACGAACAAGGATGATGGCATAATATTCTTAACATACTCCATTTTTTTACCAGTAAATTATAATAATTTTATAGATAATTTTTGCAGCTAATTCTGCTGTTTTTAGTAATTATTTTGAATAATAGAGTTTGAAATTTTGTGAATTTATCAATTATCCTTTAAGTGAATAGCCCTTAGAATATTTACTCTTGCTCTCTCATCCTTTAACTATGACACAAACTAGTATTTGCTAAGCTTTAAAGTATTTAAATATTCATTGTAATAATTGTGAAGATTTAAAATGTCCATGCAATTAAGACTTATCTAAATTTGTTTTATCGAATGGACCTTTTGATAATGAGAAACTTTATATATGGATACAATATTAATTTTAAAAATTAATAAAAATATCAATGAGAAAGTAGTATTCAATGGAAAATTTTGAATAATTAACAATAAAGTTTTCTACATTTTTGTAAAAATATCGTGAAAATTCATATTTATCTTATAAAAGCATTTAGGATATTGTTATAAATTTTAATAGAACTTAAAAGAATAATAAATAATATCCTTAATTTTTTATGAGTTTAACTAAGAAAATTCAATCTGATACCAAAAAAGAATTAGAATAATTAAATCGTTCTAAATTTATGGTTACAAAAATGGAATTTAAAACATTAACAGATTTAAATTTATTCTTTTTTTATGAAAATGATTTGATGATAAATATTAAATAATAAGTATATTATTGTAAAGAATTTTGGATACTCTATCAAAATGGTACTCTTAAAGATTTTAATGCTTTACTTTTATAATCTAAGAAAATATTAAATTAAATAGAGAAAGTTTAATAAATTTATAGAATTTTCTAATAAAAAAGAGAAGATTCAGAATATGAAAATATTTTAACTTTTAGAATTAATTTATTAATATCTATAAGTTGTTTAGATGATTTAAATACTTAATTAAAAATAGCTGATAAATTATAAGCTATTTAAAAAGAATCATTATTTACATCAAAATAATAATTTCACATTTTAAAATATATTAATAGTGAAGCTATTTCTGTAGCATCTTTGATATCTTTTTAATCATTTGGTATGATTGATTTAAAAATATCAAATAATTTTATATCATTTTTTGGATATGATCATAATGATTAAATAACATAAATTGATTAATTATTACCAATATAAATAGGATAAATTCATGATGGATTGGTTGAAAAATTTTTAATGGTAGGATAAAGTTCTAAAATATATAATACTCAAGAATCTTTTATAAAAAATAAAGATAATTTTATTGAAAATATTACAATGTGTTTAACTATCTCATTACCATTATAAGCTGATATTCATTATTTTTTCATTCTATCACATTTATTAAAATAACATACTTATGAAAAAAAAAATCAAGATATTTATGAAAAAGGGTATTTATTAGTTGATGTTAACTTTTATGTTTTTGGAATCAGTGAAAATATTTTTAAAAAGATTACTTAATTTTCATAAAATGATATAATCAATTTAGATTAAATTTAATAAAAATTGACATTATTTTAATTGATTCCTGATCTTTTTTCAAAAATGCAAGAATACTATAAAATAAAATAGCTTTAAAATTCAAATCTAGCAAATTATGAAGTATTATTTTATAAACATGGTGGATCATTTCATATTCCAAATAAATAATTTATAGATAATTATGAATAAAAAACAAAAAATAAGAATATTAATAATATATTAACTAATAAAATAATTAATAATAATCTAATTGAAATTGAAAAATCATTTAATTTCTCAAATATCAGTTAATGTTAATTTTCTATAGAATATTCTGTTGTTTAGAATTTATTAAATCCTCTAATAAATGGAATTATGTCAGATTTTTTATATTACAAAATAGAAATTGAATTTTAAGATGATTCAAATAATAGTAAATCAATTTTTCAAATTTTGCCATCTTATTAAGATATCAAAAAAGAATAAATTAATTCTAAAAATAAGTCTCCAAATTAAAGTTAAGTTATGTTACAATCATATGAATCAGAAGATTCAAATAATTAAATTCATTAAAAATCTTAAAAGGCTTCTGAATTAAAATCTGAAAACTCTCTATACAATTAAGTAACAATGATGAATGAAATATTAAGTTGTAATAAAATGCCAAAGCCAATACTCAATTTAATACTCCTTTTTGTTCTTTAATTATTCATATTTATTGTAATGATAATTTTTTTAGCTATTCTTTTTAACTAAAAGTCAAAAATACAATCAAATTGTGTAAAAATTAATTCCATAGATTTAGACTTTTTAGATGGTTATTCTTAAATGATGTCAGGGTCTAGACATGTAATTTATTTTCGTGATTTTTATTAAAATCTTTCTGATTAAAAGTTGATGATTGATAAGAATAATATAGAATTTAGTCTTAATAATAAATTATTAATATCTTGGAATCATATTAATCTTGGGATTACAAGATTAATTAACATATATAAAATACACAGTCAAACCTTAAATTAAGGTTCTGAAGATGATTTAAACATTTCAATTATTAATAGTGATTTAAAAAGTAAAATAGTATAATAAGTTAAAGATTAATCTACTTATTATTAAGTAATGTTTTAAATCTTTTTTATGTCAAAATAAACATTCACTTAAAATTTATCAAACTTTTTATAAAATTCTACTGATCCTTACACTACTTAAATTAGTAGATCTTTAGTTTATTATAATTATTTTGATGTAAGTTAATTAGTTTAGGCAAAGTTAGAATCTTGCAAAAGTTATAATTATTATATTAATGAATATATTGATAGGATAACATCATATTTCTTTATAGCTTTGTATTTAATAATTTCAATAATTGCAATTATTTAATTTATTTTTTATTTTTAAATAAAAAGATAAATTAGTTTTTATTTAAAATTGTTTATTTAAATAGATGGTTAAGATTCAAATAAATGTATATAAAAATTTGATAATATTCATAAAATCTTAAATAATTAATCAATAGTTTTAAGTAAAAAAAATTATGAGAAAATTATAGCTCAACCATCTGTTTAATATGATAATCTTAGAACTTTAAATTTTAATAATTAAGTAAATTTTATTCAACCTTAAAAATCTAAAGAAAAGTAAATCAGAATTGATAATCATATTTCTTATTTTTATCATATATTTGCTCTAGTTTTAATATCCTTAATACCTATTGTATATGCATTAGCTTACTAATTATATTATAACTTGATTTCAGTTAATGTTACTCCAATTAATGATTAAGCAATTTAAGCATAATAAATGAGATTAAAATTTATAACAACTATCAATAGATATGATTAATTTTTAATCAAATCTTATTTTGAATCTTACTGTAAATTATCATAATTAAACTCTTCATTTAAATGTTCTGCCAATAATATCTATTCAGACAATCAAATTTTATAATAAATAGATATGAATGAAACAATAATTTAAGAAGAATTAACTACTTTTTAATAATTAGATTTTTCTAATTTTTTCTTTAATTCAATAAATTCAAATTAATTTAATTCAGAAGAAAAATAATCTATTTTGTCTAAAGATACATGTTTATTAACAAATTGTGATATGAAGAAAGATTTATTTTAAGAAAGGTTGTTTTAAGAAAATCTAAACTCTTATTTCTTTTAAGGAATAATTAAACTTCATTAAATTGTTTCCTCACTATATGTTTAATTTGATTTAATATATAAAGGTCTTAATACAACTGAAGCAAAACTACTTGCAATTGAAAATATTATGCAAGATAATGATTATTTAATATATATCCTCTGGGGATTGGATGCCATTTAATATCAAATTGCATAATTTTCTCAATATTTTGTTAATACTTCATTGACAATATTGGAGGACTTTACTTCAAACCTTTTGGTCAATGTTTTATAGAGCGGCATTGGGATGTTATTGATGATAGTGACAATTTAAATTCTTTTCATTCAAGTCTAAGTGAAGAGATAGATAATTGCAAAATAATTATTCAAAATTGTTCCTTTGTAAATCATTTTTTAGAAAAACATTCAAAGATAGTTAACCATTTTTTAAAGAAAAATATATAAATGATTATATAAATATTTTGCTAAGCGTTAATATCAATAATATATTATAAATTTGAAATTTAACCTAAATCGACATGATGTAGCTTTTTAATAATTTAATTTTTTAGCTATACTAAAAATCTTACTCTTAAATATATTTAAATAGACTTCCTTTATAATATGTTTATTAAATATAATTGCTTATTAAATAACTGCATTTCTCTTATAGAGCTCAAATATTATTAATTTTAAAGAAGTCACGCTTTAAAAAGTCTATGTTTATATTATTATATCGATGATTTTAATAAAATAATTTTTCTAAAAATTTTTAATAATTAAAATTAAAAATATCAAATAATGAAACCTATTATATAAATGTGCAAAACAATTTCATAGATCTCGTTTGTTTATTAATTTTTTTAAAATAATTAAATAGAAGTTATTAATTTTTTCAATAGAATTTTTAATAGTTAATATATTCTATATATATTAATTATTGTATATAATATAGAAAATATTCTAAATCAATTATAATTTTTTCTTTTTTAATAATTTGATAATTCTTAATGAATCTTTTTATTAAATATTACTGAAATAGGAATAAGTCTGATTAGGAATGATGAAAATCTCTAATTTTTTATTTGTTTCTATATAATTAAAAATTATATTAGTAAAAGTGTCAAAGTACATAAAATACCAGTTGAAAGTATTATGCGCTAAATAATTGTTATAGCATCATCCAATATTGTCAATGAAGTATTAACAAAATATTGAGAAAATTATGCAATTTGATATTAAATGGCATCCAATCCCCAGAGGATATATATTAAATAATCATTATCTTGCATAATATTTTCAATTGCAAGTAGTTTTGCTTCAGTTGTATTAAGACCTTTATATATTAAATCAAATTAAACATATAGTGAGGAAACAATTTAATGAAGTTTAATTATTCCTTAAAAGAAATAAGAGTTTAGATTTTCTTAAAACAACCTTTCTTAAAATAAATCTTTCTTCATATCACAATTTGTTAATAAACATGTATCTTTAGACAAAATAGATTATTTTTCTTCTGAATTAAATTAATTTGAATTTATTGAATTAAAGAAAAAATTAGAAAAATCTAATTATTAAAAAGTAGTTAATTCTTCTTAAATTATTGTTTCATTCATATCTATTTATTATAAAATTTGATTGTCTGAATAGATATTATTGGCAGAACATTTAAATGAAGAGTTTAATTATGATAATTTACAGTAAGATTCAAAATAAGATTTGATTAAAAATTAATCATATCTATTGATAGTTGTTATAAATTTTAATCTCATTTATTATGCTTAAATTGCTTAATCATTAATTGGAGTAACATTAACTGAAATCAAGTTATAATATAATTAGTAAGCTAATGCATATACAATAGGTATTAAGGATATTAAAACTAGAGCAAATATATGATAAAAATAAGAAATATGATTATCAATTCTGATTTACTTTTCTTTAGATTTTTAAGGTTGAATAAAATTTACTTAATTATTAAAATTTAAAGTTCTAAGATTATCATATTAAACAGATGGTTGAGCTATAATTTTCTCATAATTTTTTTTACTTAAAACTATTGATTAATTATTTAAGATTTTATGAATATTATCAAATTTTTATATACATTTATTTGAATCTTAACCATCTATTTAAATAAACAATTTTAAATAAAAACTAATTTATCTTTTTATTTAAAAATAAAAAATAAATTAAATAATTGCAATTATTGAAATTATTAAATACAAAGCTATAAAGAAATATGATGTTATCCTATCAATATATTCATTAATATAATAATTATAACTTTTGCAAGATTCTAACTTTGCCTAAACTAATTAACTTACATCAAAATAATTATAATAAACTAAAGATCTACTAATTTAAGTAGTGTAAGGATCAGTAGAATTTTATAAAAAGTTTGATAAATTTTAAGTGAATGTTTATTTTGACATAAAAAAGATTTAAAACATTACTTAATAATAAGTAGATTAATCTTTAACTTATTATACTATTTTACTTTTTAAATCACTATTAATAATTGAAATGTTTAAATCATCTTCAGAACCTTAATTTAAGGTTTGACTGTGTATTTTATATATGTTAATTAATCTTGTAATCCCAAGATTAATATGATTCCAAGATATTAATAATTTATTATTAAGACTAAATTCTATATTATTCTTATCAATCATCAACTTTTAATCAGAAAGATTTTAATAAAAATCACGAAAATAAATTACATGTCTAGATCCTGACATCATTTAAGAATAACCATCTAAAAAGTCTAAATCTATTGTAGCTATTCTAATGCAATTAGATTGTAAAATTGACTTTTAGGAAAAGAACATAGCAATAAAAGTAATCAAAGTAAGAAGCATGAAAATTTAGCTAATAAAAAGCAGAATCAATCTTAGAATTGGTTTAGGTATTCTTTTATCACTTATTAAATTGTTCAAGAGATTTGCTTAATAAAAAAGGTCATTTTTGTTGTTCCTTTATGTTGTTGTGGATGACGCAATCACTTATTGGTAATTTAAAAATCCATCATCCTCTGATTCATATGATTGTAACATAACTTAACTTTAATTTGGAGACTTATTTTTAGAATTAATTTATTCTTTTTTGATATCTTAATAAGATGGCAAAATTTGAAAAATTGATTTACTATTATTTGAATCATCTTAAAATTCAATTTCTATTTTGTAATATAAAAAATCTGACATAATTCCATTTATTAGAGGATTTAATAAATTCTAAACAACAGAATATTCTATAGAAAATTAACATTAACTGATATTTGAGAAATTAAATGATTTTTCAATTTCAATTAGATTATTATTAATTATTTTATTAGTTAATATATTATTAATATTCTTATTTTTTGTTTTTTATTCATAATTATCTATAAATTATTTATTTGGAATATGAAATGATCCACCATGTTTATAAAATAATACTTCATAATTTGCTAGATTTGAATTTTAAAGCTATTTTATTTTATAGTATTCTTGCATTTTTGAAAAAAGATCAGGAATCAATTAAAATAATGTCAATTTTTATTAAATTTAATCTAAATTGATTATATCATTTTATGAAAATTAAGTAATCTTTTTAAAAATATTTTCACTGATTCCAAAAACATAAAAGTTAACATCAACTAATAAATACCCTTTTTCATAAATATCTTGATTTTTTTTTTCATAAGTATGTTATTTTAATAAATGTGATAGAATGAAAAAATAATGAATATCAGCTTATAATGGTAATGAGATAGTTAAACACATTGTAATATTTTCAATAAAATTATCTTTATTTTTTATAAAAGATTCTTGAGTATTATATATTTTAGAACTTTATCCTACCATTAAAAATTTTTCAACCAATCCATCATGAATTTATCCTATTTATATTGGTAATAATTAATCAATTTATGTTATTTAATCATTATGATCATATCCAAAAAATGATATAAAATTATTTGATATTTTTAAATCAATCATACCAAATGATTAAAAAGATATCAAAGATGCTACAGAAATAGCTTCACTATTAATATATTTTAAAATGTGAAATTATTATTTTGATGTAAATAATGATTCTTTTTAAATAGCTTATAATTTATCAGCTATTTTTAATTAAGTATTTAAATCATCTAAACAACTTATAGATATTAATAAATTAATTCTAAAAGTTAAAATATTTTCATATTCTGAATCTTCTCTTTTTTATTAGAAAATTCTATAAATTTATTAAACTTTCTCTATTTAATTTAATATTTTCTTAGATTATAAAAGTAAAGCATTAAAATCTTTAAGAGTACCATTTTGATAGAGTATCCAAAATTCTTTACAATAATATACTTATTATTTAATATTTATCATCAAATCATTTTCATAAAAAAAGAATAAATTTAAATCTGTTAATGTTTTAAATTCCATTTTTGTAACCATAAATTTAGAACGATTTAATTATTCTAATTCTTTTTTGGTATCAGATTGAATTTTCTTAGTTAAACTCATAAAAAATTAAGGATATTATTTATTATTCTTTTAAGTTCTATTAAAATTTATAACAATATCCTAAATGCTTTTATAAGATAAATATGAATTTTCACGATATTTTTACAAAAATGTAGAAAACTTTATTGTTAATTATTCAAAATTTTCCATTGAATACTACTTTCTCATTGATATTTTTATTAATTTTTAAAATTAATATTGTATCCATATATAAAAGATTTCATAATCTAAATAGCCATTTTATAAAGTAAAATTCGATAAATCCTAAGAGCATGGACAAAAAATATCTTTACAGTGATTACAATGAACACTAAGGAATTTAAAAAATTAAAAATAATTAATTCTGTTGATGGTTAATGTTGTCGAGAGCATAACTAAATATTCTAAAGGTTATTCATTTAAAGAAATATTTTTGAGTTAGCAAAAATTCAAACTTTACTATTCAAAATAGTTTTTAATAATTATTGAAATACTCATAAAAAATAACTATTAATTTTATAAAATTATACTGGTAAGAATAATGAACAGGTTAAAAATATTAACCCATCATCCTTTTTTGTAAAAATCCAAAGAGATACCAAAAATCCAAAAAATATTGAAATTATCAAAAATTTTGCATAAAAAATGGTTTCATGTGTAAATCCAAATGGAATATTTGTAACTACGTCAATCAATATGATAAGCATAATAAAATAAAAGCATGTATGTATTAGAATATAATGATTAGTAATCATAAGCTTCCAAAAAGATAGTAATATAAGTAACTAATGTGAAAACATGGTTAAATAATTTAAAGTAGAGAATTTTCTTAACAATCCCCTTTATAAAAATTCATAATTTCGAAAGCAATATATGGAAATAATTCCAGATAATGACACTAAAATTATTCCAGTAAAACTTATAATTAAATAATGTGGTGAAATAACTTAAAAGCATTAAAGAGGTTCAATAATTGAATGTTATGCTAAGTAAGATTATCTCTCACATGTAATGACTCCAACCATACATTCATTAAATGGAGTTAAAAAAAACCATTAAAACTTTTAAAAATAAAATTTTATAAACTTGTTAATTGGGGACTTAGAAGGCAATTGCTAAAAAATTATGATCATTTGTACCTTTACAAGGATTTATAATAAGCAAATTATAAAAATAAGGCACATAAGGATAAATACAATATAGTAAACACATTTCGTCAAAGGATCATATTGTATAACAGCAAAAATAAAAGGAATTGATGATAGTTGGCAAACTTAGGCTAAAAAGTCATTTTCATAATATTTTATCTATTTTGTTTCAAATTGACTATATATATATCCAATAAGTTAAACATAGTAATAGACAATCATAATTATATTTCCATAATCGATATCTAATTTTCTTCTTTCAGTGTTTTATCCAATAGAAATAAAGAATTATGTTAGTTTTGAAAAAAATGACATGATTATTAAATAAAAATTATTNAAAAGATTTCATAATCTAAATAGCCATTTTATAAAGTAAAATTCGATAAATCCTAAGAGCATGGACAAAAAATATCTTTACAGTGATTACAATGAACACTAAGGAATTTAAAAAATTAAAAATAATTAATTCTGTTGATGGTTAATGTTGTCGAGAGCATAACTAAATATTCTAAAGGTTATTCATTTAAAGAAATATTTTTGAGTTAGCAAAAATTCAAACTTTACTATTCAAAATAGTTTTTAATAATTATTGAAATACTCATAAAAAATAACTATTAATTTTATAAAATTATACTGGTAAGAATAATGAACAGGTTAAAAATATTAACCCATCATCCTTTTTTGTAAAAATCCAAAGAGATACCAAAAATCCAAAAAATATTGAAATTATCAAAAATTTTGCATAAAAAATGGTTTCATGTGTAAATCCAAATGGAATATTTGTAACTACGTCAATCAATATGATAAGCATAATAAAATAAAAGCATGTATGTATTAGAATATAATGATTAGTAATCATAAGCTTCCAAAAAGATAGTAATATAAGTAACTAATGTGAAAACATGGTTAAATAATTTAAAGTAGAGAATTTTCTTAACAATCCCCTTTATAAAAATTCATAATTTCGAAAGCAATATATGGAAATAATTCCAGATAATGACACTAAAATTATTCCAGTAAAACTTATAATTAAATAATGTGGTGAAATAACTTAAAAGCATTAAAGAGGTTCAATAATTGAATGTTATGCTAAGTAAGATTATCTCTCACATGTAATGACTCCAACCATACATTCATTAAATGGAGTTAAAAAAAACCATTAAAACTTTTAAAAATAAAATTTTATAAACTTGTTAATTGGGGACTTAGAAGGCAATTGCTAAAAAATTATGATCATTTGTACCTTTACAAGGATTTATAATAAGCAAATTATAAAAATAAGGCACATAAGGATAAATACAATATAGTAAACACATTTCGTCAAAGGATCATATTGTATAACAGCAAAAATAAAAGGAATTGATGATAGTTGGCAAACTTAGGCTAAAAAGTCATTTTCATAATATTTTATCTATTTTGTTTCAAATTGACTATATATATATCCAATAAGTTAAACATAGTAATAGACAATCATAATTATATTTCCATAATCGATATCTAATTTTCTTCTTTCAGTGTTTTATCCAATAGAAATAAAGAATTATGTTAGTTTTGAAAAAAATGACATGATTATTAAATAAAAATTATTTTTTTTTTGTAGAAATTTTCTATTAATGTTAGAATTCATCCTTTAATTACGATAAAACTTAAAATGATAGTCGATTTTAATTAGAGTATTTTGTAATCTCTTAAGGTAGCTTAAATTTTATCAAAGTTTGGACTTTAAGCTTACAAATTTTTATTTCACCTTACAATTGAATTGTTGAATATTTAAAATTTACACAAAAATAATATTGATCTTTAAATTATTTTATTAAAAATGTTATCGTCCTTTTTTAAGATAATATTGATTTAATTAGGTAACCATTGATAAAAATAAAATAATATTATTAATTCAATTATGAATTTTTATTATTCATTAAATCAATTAAACACTTGGTATACTAAGGAGAGATTAGATATCTTTTATTAGATTTGGTTCAGATATTATAGTCTTTGTAATCCAATTTCCATTTTGAAGTTGAAAAACTTTAACATCTCTAGTCGTAGTTTATTATTAGTTATCATTTATTATAAACTCATAAGAAATTGAAAGCAAATTAGCTAAGGAATTCCATTACACTTTATAAGCTAGACTATTTTATAATGGATCTTAGTTAATATATATTAAATTTTGCTTTTCTACTTATGATTCCCCTATGAATCTAAATTGCCAAATTTTAACTCCTTCTTAAGTAGCAAATGCAATTTAATGATAGGATTTACCATTTTAATTTGCCCATTAGACATCATATACAGTTTTTTCCTCATCAAATTCAAAAAATTTTGTAAATGTTAATTTTTAAGTTTCATGCTAAAGTATCCAAATAGACAAAGTTTTTATTCTTTATAGAGTATAATTTTCAAGTTTTAGTCTCAAATATCTTGAATTCTCATCATTTCCAGCAAAAATACTCATATCTTTATCTGATGGAGCTTAATTCCAAGACAATGCTCTTAGCCCATAAGGCATAATACTGATTTCTTCTGCTTCTAATCTGAATTGATTGTTTTCATAAGCTCTGTGAACTTAAACAATTCCATCTGCAAATGCAATAACTAATAGTAAACCATTAGATTTTGAACCAAATTAAATATCAACAATTAATTCCGTCTTTTCTAGTGTTAAAGATCTTTATTTCCATACTGTAGTAATTTATTTTTATCCATTAGAGTTTTCCAAATATTATTTTTTTTCCTCCCATACTTAAATTCCTTTACTTTAACTAGAAATTGCTATCAATTATCCAAATTTAGGATCAGCCCATTTAACTTTCCAAGCATTACTGCAACTAAATTTGAATTCTGAACTCTTCTCCCATTTTCTAATATAATTCAGCTAAATAATACCCATCTACTTTATTGAAAATTCTTAATGTCTAATCACTGGATGCAATAGCAAATCTGGAACCGTTTTAATTAAAGGCGATATCCTAAATAGTATCCTAATGAAAGGGTTCAATTAGCATTAATTAATTAACTAAATTTAATATATGAATAAATAATAAAATTAAAGCAAACTCTTTTCCCTTTTTAGTTTAAGATGACTAAATTGAATTTCTAATTATTCTTTGATAAATACTATCTTTTCAAACTTCACATTAAAAATAAGATTTTCTAAAGATGAAATTTTCAATAATTTTATTAAATTATAATGATTTCTGTTTAACCAGAAGGTTCAAAACCCATGAAATTTTAGGGAGGTCGAATTCACTTAAGACCTATAGATAGTATAGGGAGAGACTTTGATTTAGGAAATATTGAAACTAAAGGCAGAAGACATTTTTCTTTTGATCCAACACCAGTTATGCAATATAAACCTCAATTAAGAGTTGGGTTTCCTAAAAATGTTACTAATCCTGAAATATTATTTACTCATAAAAGTTAAGGAGGCCCTGATAAATTAACTTATATGCCTCCAATCAAAAAGCATAAAGAGTTTATTTCCACTATGAGAAAAACAGTCATTAACAAAGAAGTAAATACATTAATTTATTGTAGTATGAGGAATAATAGACTGAAAATAAAAGAATGATTGAAGAGTTGGATGTTTGGGAGAAAAAGTTTAGAAAATTATGATTATTTTAGCATATATTACTAATTAAAAGATATTAATAATGTAAATTATTAAGAGCAGAGCAGTATAGTAATTGGTACATCGTTCCTAATACAACAAAATCGTATGGCAATCATCTAATCCATATAACAAAAGATGGCAATACAAATTTAAGAATGCTTATTACACATATCCAAGAGATATCAATTAAGAGCATACCTACGTTAAAACCCCAAAAGATAATTGGGAATCAGTTCCACTTGGATGGGCTTGGATCTAAGATTTATTACATAGACATGTATACATTTTGTTAATAATATAGGTGCCAAATTTTTCATGTTTAATCGAAAGAAGACATAGATTATTTGATAAGTTTAATGTTTATTTCTTGCCTGCATTCAGTCTATTCTTTTATCAATTTTACCCATTAGCATTTGGATTTAAAGTATTAAATTATGGATATCAATTAGGTTTTAACAGTGTTGCCATTGGCAATGTTATATGTGAGAGCCAGAGATAAATGCGGTGATCCTGATTTCAAAGAAACATACCTTAGGGATATGTTATACAAAAACAACGAAATAAATGCTCTTTTTAAGGATGAGACTCTTCATGTCTTAGATTACGATTGTGAATATGATAAAGGATATCCATGTCCAGAAAAATTCCCAGAATTCAAAAATAAGGTAACAAACAAGTTCATTTCTTAGTTTTGGCAATTTTTCAATACTGATACATCAATGACAACTGGATATTTCAAAATGGCTGATGTAGAATCAGGTGCAGTGATGAATTTGAAATTTAAGACAATGCCTGTTCCAGGAAAATATAGATATTAAATAGGGGAACCATTTTATTTTTATGATTTAAGAGGTATTAAACAATATTATGTCAAAAGCTGAAATTACTCATAATGGATAACATAAGGAAGTTGTTTTAGTTGATGAGAAAGTAGCTTTGCAAAAAATAAGACCATTTTTATTAATTATTTGAAAAATAAAATAACATATCAATCTAGGATATTAAAATTATAATCAATTTCATTACTTTATTGCAATTTGCGATAAGTACTTGCTATTCTCTCTTTAACTTTTTCATTTATTTATTAGTTTTAACCTTTTTCGTTTTATTTTTGTTCAGTCTCCTTTTTTAATATTTATTAGGGATTCAATTGTTTCTACTCTGTCCATTCAATGACGAAATCATACCAAACTTAATCACCTATGATTTATCCAAATAAAGAATAAAGAACAAGTTTTAATTCTTATACATCTGATAAATGACGCTTATTTTAATATAATCTAAGTATTCTCTCTTATTCAATTTTTTATAACTATTCCAATTACTATTATAATTGAACTAATTTTTAATTGTAATCTTTAGTCAGCAAATTAACTTCACTTGGCAAATTTTATAATTTAAAATTAGATTATTCCTTTTCTTGAGGATTAAGAGATTCCAATTCTTAATTTTCCCATTTTATAACATGAGCAAAAGCTGAGGGATTGAGTGGATCAATACCTTAAACGAATACTGGTTTTTTAATTGAAACTTTGCTTTTCTTTAACATTGTTTTTACTTAATTTTTTAATTGAAACACACTAATAGGTTGAGATTAAAATAATGTCTATTATGATTAGCTACTTTTGAGATTGGAAGTTGAAGGAAGAAGTTTTTGTGCCAACTATCTGGTTTCTTCAATTTCAATATCTAGCTAAGCAGCTTATAATAAATAATTTCTAGAAGTATCATCAAGATATCTAGGAAATTAATCTAACTTTGCATTTTCATTTATTTTTTTCATATTCTTAATTATTGAAACTAATCCTTCAGGTACTAAAGATTCATTTGCTTCTTGAAGTTATTTGAGAAATATATCTTTTAAAAGCATTTTACATCTTCTCTTTTTTTGTCTATGTTCATCTAAATCCTTCTAAAGTATCTATTATTTTTCATTATTTTTATGAATTTCATCTTTTATTTATGTAATAACCTTTTAGATATTTTTAATTTCTAAATCCCTTTACTATCTAATCTTCTCTACTATATCCATCAAATTCCTTTTCTTACCTTCTTAATCTGGTATATAGCCTAGTCTTGCCTTTTCTTCCTTTACATAATATTTTCTTCGAATTTCACTAATTTCTTCTTCATATTTATTAATTTATTAAACTTATTGATTATTGTCTAATCTCATTTGATAGAGTATTTATTTGTTATCATTGATTTAAGTTTAAAATTATTAAAAGGATTCCATTAATTATTTAGCTGATGATGATGTCTATTATCCAGTTTAAATTAGTTCAACTTGAAATTAATTTTAAGGTTTATTACTATAATATTTTGCTTTAGATAATACAACATCATAATCTATATATTATGCTGGATTACTAAAATATTCTGTTAAACCTTTAAAATTATTAAGAGTAGAACTTTTTAAGGCTTATGATTGTTCTCTGACAACTTATGCAGTTTCTTCATCCAGTTTTTGTAAATTCCAATTAGATTTTGATTTTCTATTGATTTTTAGATCATCTAACTTTTTAGTAACTTTTTGCAATAATAATGAATTTAAGATTTATTTATTCATTTCAATTCTAACTTAATCAAGAGTTTTAAGAACTGGATTGTTTGAATCTCTGTTTGGTCTCAACATCTAAAACTTAACTTAGACTGAAGTATTTTATTCTTCATCCTGTTATTATATTTTTAATTATTGTTTTTCTTAAGGCTTCATGATAGAATTTAAGATGGCTTGATTTATTTATGGTCCACCATCATTAGTAAATTCATTATCCAATAATTTATTGTCATTTTATTTAATCTATTCAAAAGCAAAGGTTTTTCTATTTGATATTATTTGCTCATGCCATTAATCTAATTATTCAAGTAAATGATCATTTTCATCTTAACTTTATTTTCTATGATTTTAAGATGATGGTTTATGTGTAAATTCTCCTCCATCTCCTAAATCAACAACATTTCTCATTCTAATGATTTTTCTATCTCTTATATATATAAATTGAATACCTTTGGAAGTAGGATCAGCTTCCTCAAATTAATTGCTTGAACGATTCCTTGGGACTTAAGTTGAAGGTTTAGAATCATAATTTGATGGAGAATGCATAGTTGATCTAATTAGAACATTTTTTTAATTTTTTTTCATTAAAATTATGAATTAAATATTCCCAAATATAATGCCTAAGATAATTTATCATCAAGATGACATTTTCATTCAGAAATTATAATTGAATACTTTTTCAAATCTAGGGATAACATTGGAGCTTCTGCAAAATTGTTAAAACATGTCTACAAGAGAAATTATACTAAATGTCTTTTATTATGAATATAACTTAAGAAATAGTCCTTTTGATTTTATCAAAATTGGATATTAAAGTTTTTAGTAAGTTGTATTTCAACAAATATACATTTTAATTTTATTTCTTTATCAAAATTTTTAACCATTTTTGCATTCTGATGTTGAAATTATGTATTAGAGATTAGCTGTTTTAAACTGAATATAATAGATTAAGAATTGAATTTTTAGATTTCAATACTCAAAAGGATTTTCATTATAAGCATTCTTTAGTACTGAATTAATACAAAAAGTAGAGATTTTTCAAGATTTACTAATATCTATTCAAATATGTGATTTTTTCTAAACAATATATTAATGGAGGACCTTTTCACATATAATATAGGTTTAATAATCCAAAGAATTAGAAAGAATCATAGGTGTTGAAAAAGACAATACATAACATAGTCTTAGAGAGTATTGTAAATTGATAAAATGTAGGTCAAGAGAATCTAATGATATTTTATAAGAACAGTTGTTTTAATTAAAAAAAATATATTGAATTTATTTTATATTTTATTAAGTGAGAATATGAAATATTCTAAATATTTATTATCTACTGTTAGCAAATAATTTTGAATATAAATAAAGGATACACCTGTAATTATTGTTAATTACCTTAACATTATATAATATATATCACTTATTAAATTAAATGTAATTTGATGTTCAAATTAACTAACATAAGGAGGATAGGAAACTAACTCTTATTAATGAATAAGAATTTTAAAATAATTAGAAGTAGCTTGCCATCAAAGTGCTTCCTTCAGCAAAATAATAAATGAGTACGAAAAAATTCAAGAGAACGACCTCTATTATAGATGATGATGAGTACACTTATAAAGGGCCATTTGAGGATAGTAGAGTGACAAGGATGATTTTTGAAAAATGTAGAATTATAGAATTGACTAGATTTTGGTTAATAGTAGCAAGTGTAATACTTAACATTTTAGAAGTATAATTATTTTGAGTTAGTATGAATATAGCTTTTCAACTTATTTAACAAAAAACATGGAGAATGAATTGAATATACTACTCTATCTAATTTTTTCGATGTCAATAATAATAATTTTTTTAACTATTATCTCATATTAAATAGAGTTGGAATATAGAAAGAGTTCCAGAATAATCTCTTAAAAGGCTACTTTAATATAAACTAGCCTTATTTGGGATTTATTAGTTGAGTTGATAATTATTATACCAACATCAAACCCTTTTACAAAGGACTATTATGTAACTTTTAATTAAAGAGGATCCTCTGAAATTAGATTCTATACAATCAACGAAATTTTGACTTATATAATGTTTTTCCGACTATATTTATTACTCAATATAGGGTTCAAATTTTAAAGTTATTATTCTAATAGGATAGGAAGAGTTTGGTAATATATTTGACTATATTAATTTAAAGTCGTTTATATCAAACTCGTTTTGGAACTCATTTAATGTTAAAGCTATGTATTCGATAATTTCCATTTTATACATTGAGTTGGTTATTTATTGTTGGATTAATCTAATATACTTACTAATTGGAAATAGCTGAGAGACCATTATTAAGAACATTCGATGTTATTAATTATTATAATATTACGAAAAGTTTGTGGGTTACAATGATAACCATAGCTACTGTAGGATATGGAGATTTCTTTCCTTATACAGATTTAGGAAGAATTTCTATGACTTTAGGATTGTTTTATGGTGTTACTATAACTTCTCTATTTACTGCTATTTTGTATAATATGCTATAGCCAGTTTCTGGTGAAAATAAATCTTGGGCTTTATTGGATAAGACTGAAATTACTAAGAATATGAAAAAAGCTAGTTCTAATATATTTTTTTATTTTTATTAAATAAAAAATAAAAGGAAAGTTGCAAAACGGTTGGAAATTCAAGAAAACTTTGATAACATTCTTTTTAATTTAGAAAGTCATTTATCAGATGTAGGTATAATGAGAAGGTAATATTTTGTAATGAATTAATTTTAGAATGTATAGAGATATAGATGGTGAAGAATTTATGGAAATGGTAAAGAGGAAATTTGGTGATTCAAATCATAGTTTTAAGGATTTAATATTATATCTATAAAAAATGATGGAATAACATTAATTAATTCTTAATAATTTAGAAAAAAATTAGGATTTATAATCCTTTAAACTTAAATCGTCCCAAGCGAAAAACTTACAGTATGGCTAATTTAGCTCTCCTTAGAGTTATTAATAAAAATTAAATACAGAAGATAAACTTAGCAAAGATGACAATTTCTTTGAAAATTTAGAAGAATCAAATAGAGATTCCTGTCTGATGAGCTTTCATGATTGATAAATAATTGATAGTTAAAATTATATTATGAATATATAAAATTAAGGATCTGTAGAATTGTCTGGAAATCCAGTTTCAAGGGCAAATGAAGATGAAGCAGTATAATATTAGAAAAGACTCTCTGTTATCATTTTAAATCAAATAGAACGAAAAAGAACAAAAACAAAATCTACAATCATATAAAGCTCAAAACATAATGCCTTTGAAAATAGTAGAGTGACTAGAGTCTATTTTGAAAGATATAGAGTTTTGGAATACGGGAGATTTTGGGTTATTTGTGCTACAATAGTTTTAGTTGTTTTAGAGGTGTAAATAATGATAAATAATTATAGTATGAAGTTTCTTTTTTGCATCAATTAACAGACATCTATGATAAAGAAATAAAAATATTGCTTTATTTAATAATGATCTTATCTATAATTTCAAGTAAATTGTTAATTTAATTAGTTATTATGACTTTTATTGCTTATTAAGCAGAACTTGAATTTAAAAAACGTTCTCTCTCAATTCCTAAAGCTAGCAATATATTTTAAACAAATTTGATTTTCCTTCTAATCTTAGAAACTATTATTCTATTACCATGTCCTACACCATATACTATGGAATTTAAGATATTCTTTACTTAAAGATATTCAGACCAAATCAGATTTTATTTCATAAATGAGATCCTAACATTTATAATGCTCTTTAGATCTTTATTGATTCTAAATATAGCATTTAAGTTCCAAGATTTCTATTCTAATAGAGTAAATAGATTATGGTATATATATTGAACACACAATTTTAGTCGTATTTATTCAGTAGATTTTGGTCCCCATTTCATATTTAAGGTAGCTATTCGAGAACATCCCTATAAGACAATCTGTGGACTCTTTTGTATTGGATTATTCATTTTCTCCTATTAGTTAGAAATTTCGGAAAGATCTTTATTAAGAACTGAATAAGAAGTAAAGATTTATAATTTTAATCATTCTTTTTGGGTTTGTATGATAACTATATTTACAGTTGGTTATGGTGATATATATCCATCAACTGATCTTGGAAGATTTTCAATGACTTTAGGTTTATTTTATGGTGTAGCATTGACTTCTTTGTTTACTGCTATTCTTTATGCTGATTTATAACCTTTATCTGCAGAAATGCGTTCAATAACCTTGTTAGACAAAGCTAATTTAAAAGTCTCAATTAAATAATTTGCTTAAAAAGCTATGCTTAATTTATTTAAGCTTTAATAATATTTTTAAAGAAATAAATAAAAATATATATAAAGTAATCCAGCAATCGAATAAAGAGTGTCTCACATAAAAGGTATTTTATAAAAAACAGAGAATATGAGAAGGTAATCATGTATATTATTTAAATCAGAAACTATAGAACAATTGACACTGAAGATTTAATTACTATGGCTGAAAGAAGATTTAAAGAAATGACTCATTTTTTCATTGAGTATTATGAAATGCTTGAATAGATGTAATAATAATAAGAGTTATTGGATGATATAGATACACCAAGAATTCATTCAAATGAAAAAAGTCATACAGTGACATCAGCCAGTCTTAATATAAGAAGCAAAGATGACTAATATTTTGAAGAACTGATTGATTCTTAATCAGAAAACCCATAATTAATGTAATTTAATGATGAAGATTGACAAAAATGCGAATTAAATTTCGTAATGAACATAGAGTTTATTTTTTATATTTAAATTTAATCAAATAATCCCTCCTTATCCTAGTAATCTTTCTAAAGAATTTTATAATTAAAGCATTTTGATATGAGCATCTTTATCCTATTAATCTCTCAATTATAACACTAATCTTTTTGTCTTTGCTTATTCTTATACACAAATTGAACAATTCATAAATTTTATATTATAGACCTATTCACTATATTCTTCAACTCTAACTAATTTGAATCCTACTCTCTCAAATAAACTGGAACAATCTTCAGGAATATTTTCTTCATAATGTATTAAATCAATATTTGTATCCATATATTTTTCCAATAATAAATGTTCACATGATCTAATTCAGTTATTTATATACAAGTTAGTGTTATTTTGAATTCTCAAAATAATTTAATTATTGTTCAAAGTATTAGCCTCTCTTCTAAATACTTTCTCAAAAACTTCATTCTTTTTATAATTGACTTATTATCCTAATTTTTTTGATAAATAATTCAAAATTTCATGGTGATCTTTTAGAGGAGCATTGTACTCTTTTTTTACTTGAAGCATTATGATTAATTAAATTATAAATAATATATAAAATTATTAATTGGAGATAAAAACTCTATAGTTTTAAAGATTCTAGTCTTTTAACATTAAAAAAAATTGGGATTAATTTAAATTAAAATATTTAGTTCAACCAAGGTCAATAATTCTTCGTATCTAATATTTTTTTAGGGAATTTGATATAATTTATATTTCAATATTTATTAATTTAGGAGTGATGAAATATTTTTCTAAACTAGTTTACTTCTTTTTAACCATTGGCTCAAATACTGAAAGAAGAAAATCCAAAATAGATTATGGAAATCTTGCCATGATAGTATTTTATTTTATCTAATTACTTGGATATATATATAGTTAATTTGAAAGTAAAACTCAAGTGTTTTATGAGAATGATTATTTAGCATAAATTGGTTAATACTCATCAATACCTTTTATGATGATTGTTATTCATTATGATCCTTTCACAACTTTAGTTTATTACTGTATTTTTGGAACAATGTGCTCTATATATCTAATTGTAATATTTCAAGTCTTTATCAAAGTAAAATTGTACATAATATCTAGCCTTTACCTCCATCAAATCTAATAAACAGGTTTATCAAGTTTTACTTTCAAAACTTTTAATGGTATTTTTTAACACCTTTCCATGAAACTATGATTGGTATACTAACTTGTGGACGTCTAGCATATTTGGAACAACATGTTAATTTAAATCCTCCTAATTGTTTTTCTGAAATTTCCCCTCATTTTTTAGTCATAAGTGTCTTTGGATAGGTTCTAGTTGTAATATCAGGATTCCTATCATTATACTGTTTTAGAAACTATGAATTTATTTAAGGGGATCTTATGAGAAAATTTAGCTATTTCAACTTTTTAACTATTTTACTACATATGATTTTACAAATGACTTCATTTTGGAAAGAAATGTATGATAATTACAATATCATTATACATATGATTTTTAATGTGATAATGCTTGTAATATCATTAGATACATTCAATAATTTCCCTTTTGGTTATTCTTATGAAACTGTGTATTTTAGTAAGTGTTTGGTGAGTGCTTCTTTTTTCGAACTCTTGGTTGCAATTTGGATATTCTCAGATTTAGATGATGGCCATATATTTTTATCTTTCTGCATAATGTTACCTGTAATAATAATTAAAGTTATGATAGTTGATTTTTGGAATTAATTAAACTTTCTATGATAATTACATTGATAATAAATGTTAACAATTTTTTAAGTCTAGACTTGATAAGATAAGTGAACATCCCTTAGAAGTTATTTGTTAATTATGTCATTAAGATATAAAATAGCAAGAAGATTATTTTATGGTTTTGAAATATTTAGGAATTCATTGTTAATATTGTACAGATTTAATTTGTCCTTGCAAATAAAAAATTAATAAATTTATACTTTATCATAATTAGTTAAATACAAATCAAATATTTATATGGGTTCAGTATGAATTTTAACAAATGATTAAATCAATTATGTAAAATCCAGATTTATTCAAATAATTTGAATAATTAACAATTAAATTTGTAACTTTTCTTTAGAAATATAGAGAAAATTAAGTCTTATCATACAAAATAATTCAAGATGTAATTTACACTTTTTAAAAAATGAATACAAATAGTACTCCATATTTTTTCTTAAATTTGGCTAAACATATATAATATTAAAATAAAGTTGAAATGGAAAATATTAATAAAGCAGGAGCATAGATATCATAAAATGAATATTTAACTTTATAAGAGTTTAATCTTTTTTATAGATATGAGCAAAGTTTGGTCAGAAATCTAAATGAATTATTAGTAAGGTAAAAATAATTATGGATTGAAAAATTGAGAAATTAAATTTAAATGGATAAGATTTTAAGTTGTTCTAAAGATATTATGAAAAAAACATAAAATGTGAAAAAAATAATTAAAAATTTTGAGAATTCCAAAGATATTCCAAAAAATGATACAATATTAATTTTAAGAATAAAATTAGTCAGTAGTCTTGTATGTATGGAAGATATAAATGTATCAATGAAAATTGCTAGACATATAGAAAGTTATGAAAAAGAGTTAATTAATTTAAAGTAATAAAATTTTAATTCAATATAATTTATATAAGGATAAGCATTGTCAGTGATTTCAAATATATCTACTTAAACATTAGGTTGTATATCTCAATAAGTAAATGATTAATTTTGCAATTTCTTTGGATATGAAAGCAATAATGGAGCATCTTTAACTAAAATTGAGTAATTATTGCCTAATAAGATAGGCAGAATACATAATGGATTGATTGAATCTTATTTATAATAAGGTAAATCAAGTAGATTATATTAAAATTCAGATTAATTTATAATAAATTCTGATAATCTGATTGAAAAAGTTAATATATGTTTGAGTACTCTATTTCCTTATTATAATGGATAATATTAGTTTTTAATAATTGGTCATATATTAAAAACGATGAAATATGAAAAGAAAGAAATAGATTATAATAAAAGAGGATATATATTAGTAGATTCAAATTTCCTTATATTTGGATTATCTCGAAATGTTTATGAAAGAATAAATTATAAATATTATTATAAAAATGAAAAAGATGTAGAATTAATATTACCTGAAGAAATATATGAATAATACTCTATCTAAACTCTAATACCTTAATTATCTTTAGTATTGGAAGAGTATTATAAATTGTTGGCTTTAAAAAATGAAAAGAAAATATTGAAATAAGATTAAATATGTCAAAGAGAAATAGGAGTATTTTAAGCTCCATCTGCTTAGAGTTCCTAATTCAAAACATGTTCATCTGTTTTGACAAAAAAAATTACAAATAAACACATGTTGAATATTTTAAAAGATGCTAATATAAGTTTGTCTAGATTTCCTACAATATCTTAGAAATAATATCCAATAGAATATAGTGTTGTATAAAAGGTTTTAAATTATGTTGAAAAAGATGCCATATATGAATTTCTATATTTTATAATTGAACTTGACTTTCTAGAAGACCCTAAATTAAATACTTCTCCAAATTAAGTTGTTGCTCGAACTCCTGCACTATCTGAAATACTTAGACGATAGCAAATACAAGTTGAATAAGTTAGACCTAATTAGAGTAATATCATATTATCTAATGATGATAATAATGATTAGATAGAATTAGTAGCAGAATTAACAAATACAGGAACAAGAAGAAGTTCTAATGAAATAATAGATCAATTAGAAAAAATCATAATCTATATTAATGATACTGTAGTGCCAAAATCAATTAAAGATTTTATAGCATAATTGATAATACAGATTTTAGTATTTATGGCTATAATCATAATTATGTGTATTATTTTTCAATATAAGAAATCCATTCAATCAGACTGCATTGAATAAATTACTTATGATTTAAACTTTTTGGATGCATATAGTGAAGCAATGTCAGGATCTAGACATGTCATATATTATAGAGATTTCTATCATCTATAAAATGACACTCTAATTCATTTTAATCTTAATGAAATCAATTTCAGTAGATATGATAAGATTTATGTAGCTTGGTAACATATTTCTAAAGGAAATATCAGATTAAATAATATGTATGAAAATTACACAAAAATAGCTTAAAAGAGTCAAATTTAATTATTGACTATATATTTTGTAAACTTTGACTTAAAATCTAAAATTTAATAAGAAGTCTAAGATTATTCAACTTATTATCAAATAATGCATTAAACTTTCTATCTTTAATATCAATCATTTTCCTCATCTCCTTAACCCTACTTATCTGGTAATAATGACTCTTACTTAACATAATTGGCAAGATCTCAAGTTTATTACAACTTTTTTGATGTAATTGAAAGTGCCAATTTAACACTATAAGACTGTGAATCTTATAATCTTGATATCAATAATTATTTTGATACTGTGATAATATATTATTTCTTGGGAATGTATATTGTCATAGTTTTAATATTGATTTCCATTATAATCCATTACTATAGGGTTGTAAACACTATCAAAATCTATATAAAGCTTTTTAAAATGTGTGATAAGGAGGATTGTTAACATATAATACATTTATGTGAATCTTTGATTAGCATGGTCAATTATGATAAAATCTTTTTGAGATAATAAGACTTTAAAATAATTCTGGCGTAACCTCGCCACATCTTAGATAATGTTAAAAAATCTTAATCTAAGACTACAATAGTATTGATTAGAAAGAAAAGGAATAACGAAAGATTAATAAAAACTAGAAAAAATAATTTAAGATATTATTCTATAATTATGCTTTTATTAATATCAATAGGCCTTATTGTTTATATATTATCATTTCATTTATTCTACAATCATATTAAAGATTCGATAGCACCAATAAGTCAATAAGCTATCTTAGCACAAGAATCTAGATTAAATTTTATTGCATCAGTAAATCGTTTTGATTTATACCTTATTAAATTGTATTTTGAAACCTATTCAAAATTTAATGATGGAAATTATGCATATTCTAATTAAAACATTTAAACAGATACATAAATTTTATAATTATTAAATATTGATTTTCAAACTTTAAAAGAGGATTTAAATAGACTTAAGAATATTAATTTTGTAAATTTAATCTTTGATCATTCATATTCTGAATTAGATAGTGATCAATAAGATTAAATTTTAAAAAGTGATGTTTGTATATTTACTGGATGTGATATGTAAACAGAACTCTTTTTTGATAGATTATTATAAACTGATTTGGTTCCTCTGTTTTATACAGGTGTTTTAAATTTGCATACAAAAATGTTAGGTTTTATATAAGATGCATTTTAATTAATCTCTTCAGATTAGAGTGATATGGAATTAATAAAGAATTTAGAATAAATTTTTGATGATAGTGATTATCTCATATATATGCATTGGGGATTAGATGTTATCCAATTCTAAATATCCTAATTTAGTTAATACTTTTTAAATATATCAAAATAAACAATTAATGGTCTTACTTAAAATAATCAATTATTAATAGTTTCAATTGGAATTCTTTTACTGATTTTAATTTCAATTTTTTCAATTATGTTTGTTAACATCTAATATTAAAGATATGTGCAATCAAAAGCAATAATTAAATGTATTCCACTTCCAATACTATTTTAAAAGAATATTCCAAAACATCTAGAAAGCTTTCGAAGAAAATATGAACAGTGATTTAATTATTTACATTATTATAAATTTCTTTTTCTTTTATTTTAAATAGTATATTAAATATTATTCAATTTATGATCTCAAGGATTTTTGAATATTTATTAAGGATATCATTAACAGATAATATGAAAAAGGAAATAATTTTCTAGTTTCCAGAAAAAATAATTTTATGGATATACTTTTGCTAAATAAATGGATTCTTAATTAATAGAGTGGAGAAGAATTTCACAATTTTTTAAGAGAATTAATATTTATTCACAATTTTTGATTATGCCAATATTGTTAATCCCTTAAGTCAATATTTAAATTTTGAGACCATGACTTATGTTTTGATACTACAATTAATTATGTTTTATGTTTGCAATTTTACTCTAATGTTGAAGAAATAAGTAAATATATCAATATTTTATTAGAAAGTTAAATTAGTTTGCAATTACTTTATTTTATTTAATTGGATTATGATGTGTCCATTTTAAACCATATTTGTTATGGTTACAACTAAAAATGAATTTATTCACTAAAACATTTAAGATTTAAGTACCAATAAAGAGATATTTTTATTAATTATTACTATATTAGGAACAATAATAATAACTATCACTTCTACATTATCAAATTTTATTTTTTAAAAAAGGGAAATTAATTAAGAGATGCTTCTTAAATATAATTTTAAACTTATTTACATTATAAGCCCTTTAACTTAATTCTATATCATAATCTCATATTTAATATAAAATCTGTAATTGCAAATTATTACTCATATATTACACTTTATAATTATGATTTTGCATTTGATCATCACATTATAATTTCCTTTTGGACTTAACTCAATATCATTATTATATAATTAATTGACCATACTCAGTATCTCATTTAATTGCCTTATCTGTATTTGGAAATACTCAAGTCAGAATGATTAATTTATCTTTTTATCTTTGTTTATAATCGGAATGGTAATTATCTAACATTTAATATATAGTTATTATGGTATTGTGTTGTAATCATATTCTAAAGAAGATTAGATAAGATTATACATAATTTTTGTTCAAAAAGAGAAACCTCACATTTAGCTCAAGTATTAGAATATTTCATTTAAACTCATTAATATACTTTGAAACATTTAATTCAATTAAATATTCATAGAATTTATTGTTAAGATCTTCTTTGTCCATGTTAAAATTGTTAATTATTAATTATAGATAATATTACTATAGTTCAATTAGTATAAAAATAAAAAAGGAAAAAGAAATTTGTTATTTAATAATGGATTATGCATTAATATAAAAAATATTTATTATAAACAGAATTAACAAAAAAATAATAAGATTTAATAATTTTGAATTATCTATCATTTTAAAGAATTTTCTTAGAAAATCATGTATTGACTTGTAAAACAATTTATTAATGTATTGAGAAAGTAGAAAAAGGAAAAAAGGAATAGTATAATGTGATCAACACTTTATTATATATGATTCAACAAAATTGTAAATAAAAATTAATAATTCAAACTTAATAATAGATAAAAATAACTTAATAAGAATTTATTATTATTACTGATATTAATATAATGTATGAATTAGCAGATAAGATTATTCTCCATTTATCTAAAGTAATCTAAAAATAAATAAAATTATGGGAAAAATATTAAAAAAATGAAATAAGAAATTTTGATTAATTATTGAAAATTATTAATAAGATCAAATTATAAAAAAAGAAATGTATAGATTTATTTGAATAATATTAAGAATTTAGAAATTAAATTAAGGAGACTATTTATTCTTTGAGAGTAAAATTATTATTTTACATTATCATATAATAAGATTTAATATTAATGACTAAAATTTAATCATAATTAATGTAATTAGAAGATGCATAATAATTTGATTTAAATTTAAATGATTTTAATAATCTATCTTTTTTAACTGGTTAAGCTTTATCTATAATATCAAATATAAGTCCAGAAAATTAAGGAAAATTAGAACAATAAATAACAAAAGAATTTAAAACATTTTTTGGATATAAAAATGATGAAAAAAATTTAACACATATTAAATAATTAATGCCATCTAAATTTGCAGAAGTTCATTCTGGATTAGTTGAAAATTTCTTTTTTAAAGGATAAAGTGATAGAATTAATAATGCATCTATTGCATTTATTTTAAATTCAAAAAATTTAATTGAATAAATAAAACTATGTTTAAGTTATTTTTTCCCAGTTGATTTAAGAGACACATCTTTTTACATGATTGCACATGTTTAGAAAACATCAAAATAAGATTAAGATATTCATGATGAAAATTTAACAGGTTATTTTTTAATTGATAAAGAATTTAATATTTTTGGAATGACTTAAAACATTTATAAGAAATTAAATTATAGATATTATTTTAAAAATGATGTTAATGCGAATTTAATTCCTCCTTAATAATTTTATAATGATCACAATATTTTTTCATTAATACCATCATTTTAATAGAAATTGTAAAATTATTATGAAAGATAACCTAATGGAAGTTTGAGAGATAATGATATAATCTTTATTAAGGAGAGAGGTTTATTAAAATTAGATTTTCATAAATAAGAATAGGAACATTCTGCTTCAAAATAATTCAATAAGAAATTCTCATTTACTAAATTTACAAATAAACAAATTTTGAGTTAAATGCTTGACAAAAGTAGTGAACTAATAAACTTTTAGACTAATGAAAATATTAAATATTTTCCAATTGAATATACTGTTACTTAAAAAATCTTACATGCTTATAATCTAAATAATAAAATAGATCCATTTTTATATTATTTGATTGAAATTGAAATGTTAGAAGATTTTAAAAAGATATCAGATTTAAACAATAGTACTAATAAATTTTTAAAAAATAATAATAATAATAATAAGAAACAATAATCACCTTAAAAAATTGAAACATAAAGATAAACTACTGCTTAATTGTTTTAATTTGAAGCTATCAATTTTGTAACTAGTGATCATTTAATTTCATAAAATGGTGATAAGGAAGCCCTTGCAAAAGAATCTCCTCAAGAAAAATAAAAATAAAAATAAAAGTAAAAGATTTTATCAAAAGGACTCATACCAATATAAAATGATGCCTAAAGCTAAAAGTCATCAATAATGAATATTCCTAATAAAGTTCATAAATTTGTTGAATTTCTTCAAACAAATAAATATCCATCTATATTTCATGGAATATTTGGATTAATTCTAGCACATTTTGTTATAGTAATATTTTATATTAGCATTACATCTGTTTTATTTCATTAAAAAAAAGAAATACAATCAGATTGCATAATTTATACATTTAGTGATGTTGATTATTTTAATGGTTTTAGTTTAATTTTATCTGGATCAAGACATACAATATTTAATTCAAATTATTTCAGTATATTATAACCACTTATTTTAAAAGTGGATAATACATCATTAAAATTGACAAGTAAGGATTGTATAGTTATTTCATGGCATTTATTAATGTCAGGATAATAAGATCTTGTTGGAAAATATGAAAATTATTCATAAATATTATTAGAATATGAATAAAAATAGATTACATACTATTATCCTGATTATTCTAATTCAAAAATTTTAAGTTAAGTGTTACTTGATTAAGCTACATATTATACTACTATGTACCTTTAATTTTATTTTACTTATCGTAGCATTTTATCATTAAATGCTTATTTATCTGGTGGAAATGACAATATATTTTTGTAATTAAATTATTTAAATTTAGAGTGAGAAATAGATATATACTTTATTTTAATTATTAAGATGCCATTGAATTAACTGAAGATTCAATTTAATCATGTTATGATTATAATAATGATGCAAATAAATACTTTGATTAATTAACTTAATTATGGTTTATAATTATGTATATAGTAGCAATTTTAATTTTAATTTTCCACATTGTAACTCTTCTTAAAATTAAAAAAGTAATACAAATATATTTAAAATAATTTATTCAAATAGATTTTGAGGAAAGTTAAATTATAGTAAAATAATTTGAGAATATGTTACAAAACTTAAAATAAGAAAATATTTTATTGAAATATTAGGATTTTGAAATTATTAAATAGATTCCATCTAATATATTTTAAGTTTTATAATAATAAGAAACTAAAACAACTTTATAAGATGAAAATGAAATTAATACTAATCGTAAAAAAAGAGTAACATCAATTAATGCAAAAAAAATAAACTTTGCTACTCCATCTTTTTCAATCAGAAAATATCTTTTATTATATATATTTTTGATGTTACTTAAAATATCCTTTTCAGTTGTATTTTAGATTTATTATGATTACTTATCTTCTGGAATTGCACCAGCAGCTTAAAGAGAATTAGAATCATAAAAAATGAGGTTAGATTTCATTATGACAATAAATATGTGGGATACTTATCTTTTAAAATAATTTTATAATGCTTCTTAACATTTAATAAATACTAATTCTATATTTAGTTATTCAAATTAAAATATCAAAAATAACTAAAAGTTATTCAATTTATTAGAAATTGATAAAAATTCATTATTAGAAAAAATTAAAATTATTCAAGCTTATGATTTAACTAATTTTCTATATCATAATTCAGATGAATAAAATTAAAATTTATTAATTTCTGAATCTAATAAATAAATTTTATTAGGATAAGATGTTTGTTTATTGACTAATTGTAATATGATAGATGATTTATTTCATGATCGTCCTCATACTGAATATTTGATAGATTATTACTAAGCTGGTTTAATATAATTATTTAAGAATGTTTTGCAAGTAATAGTAGAATACAATTATCTAATAACAGATGACTCTTTAACACCAGAATAAAAAGTCGAAGGAATTGTTCAGATGTATTAATCTTTCAATTATTTTATATATATATTTTATGGATTGGATGCTACATAATATTAGATATCATAATTTTGTAAATATTTTTTAGATTAAACTTTAAATTAATTAGAATACTTAACATCTTCAAACATTATTTATGTTTTAACTTTTGGAATTTTATTAATGATAATTACTATTATTGCTGAATGCTATATTTTCTTCCATTTCTTTAATAAATTTGAATTAGCTAGAGAGAGTATTAGATAAATTCCACTTGAGACTTTATTTCAAAAAGGAATACCAAAAAAATTGAACAATATTATGATGAAATATAATTGAATTTTATTTAATTGAATAATAATTATAATGTAACATTTAAAATTATATAAATATATTTAAAAATCATAAAGTTTAGAATAATTCAGAGTTAGTATTTATTATTTCAGTAAATACCTTAATTAATTTTTCATGAAATTCAATATGAATTTAATTTAAACAATTATTATATGAATCCATCCAATCTTAAAAGTCAGGAACAATTAATTCCTACTTTATTTTTATTATATTTTCAATACCAAATTGAGATATCTTCTAAATCTAATATAATATTCCTTTTTTAACAATCTAAAGTTCATTATCATTCAATTTATATTAAGTTTATTCAAATATAAAATCTTAAAATGCTTCTAAACATTTAGATTCATTCTTTTTAACATCATCACATAACTCTTATAGAAACTTTTACACTTTTTCAATATATGTATTTAGTATTTTATCTTAAATGCTTGAATCTAATTATTTTAAAATTGTTGATGGATCGATTGAATAAATGCAATCAAAATTAAGATTAGCATTATGAATGTTAAACATATCTTCTTATTTCTCATCAATTACTTTTAGAATAATATTATAAGCATTTCCTACACTTCTCCAAATAGGTAAGGGAAATCTATCTCCATTATGAATAAATATATCGAATCCAATTATCTTTCCTAAATTGAATAGTCTCTCTTAATTAAATATTTTTTTTGCTCTCTCTCCTTAAAAACAATAGAGTTAAAGGCCAGGAATATATTCAATGATCTCAAAGTAAGCAACTTTTAATTTTTATTTAAGTCGATGAGATAACACTTCATCTGTTGAAGCTGCAAATAAAATATCATTTCTAAGTTCTTACATCTCTACATCACACCATTTTAAACATTTCATCTAAGTTGTTTTTATATCAAGTGCTTATGCTAATTTGTTAAGAAAAAGTTCAACACCAACTTAACCTGATAACTTAAGAACGATTGCACCTTACTCTGAATCAATAAATATTACTCCTCTGGAACCAGAATCACTCATCTTAATTGATTTAATGTTCTTTAATTTTATGAAATCAAAATCCACATAAGGTTTAGCTGCATAATCAAACTCTTATAATTAGACTTACGATTTATTTACATTTTACTATTCTATTTATTATTCAACTATTTCTTTAGATCTTAAATGAATATTTTTGATATATTTATTTTATTTCATTAATTATAATGATTTTAATCTTCATCTGAAGGTTTTATATTTAAATGAATTCTGTTCAATTATGAAGAAAATTTATGGTTATTATAATATTAGGTTGTGGTTATTTTTATTTTTTGTAATTAAATCAATAATGATTATTGTATCAATTATCTATATGGTTTATAGATATATCTACTTTTACAACACCAACAGTTCATGTAATTACAAATATATTAATCAAAAAATCTGCCAATATTTAATTAATACTTCCTAAATCTATAAATTCAAATTCTAGCAATTTGGTAATTCAATATTAGTTATTTGCTATGGATCGAAATCTTGAAATTTATCTTTATCAATTTTATGGATCAACAAAGATTACTGAGAGTATCCTTAAACATTATTGTCAGATAACAAATTAATATCCTTTAGCTCTATAATTTTATATTCACAATATTCAATTACATCTTTATAAGAAGAAATCTGAAGATAGTTATATTTATTTATTAATTCTTTTTCAATAAATTTGATTTTATCAACTATGCCATTCATAACAATAGCATAAATAAAACTCAAAAAGATAATAAATCTTATTTTTGTAATGCTTTTATGATACTATATCACTGGATTTAAAATCATTATCCCTCCATAATTAATTCTAAAATATTTTATTAGAATTTTACAATATCTGATTCATCCAACGTTTTGTTTTTATTTTATATCATACTTTTTATAAATTGATTTTTAGATATTTATCTTTAGGAAATAATTAAAGATTTTAATTTAATTTCTGATTAAATTAATTTATAAGAATTTATGTATTATTTATTTAATAAATAATATTAATGTTATATTAGCTTTTTGGCTAATATTAGATTTATTCAGCAATGATATTTTTATTTTTTAATCCATTACAAGATTCAATATACTAAGTATCGATTACATTATTCTTTGTTTTATTTAAATCATTAATAAATTGTTGTCATTTACTTTACTATAAAAATTTTAGAATAGAGGTTTCATATACCTATAATTAGATAAAATAATATTATAAAAAATTTAGTTGATTAATGGGAGAAATTATTTAATTGAATTTCGGAGACATTGGAAATAATATTGGACATTAATATTTACAGAAATTAGTAGATGATCATTATTTAGATGAGAAAAACAATTCGATTAGGGATTAATATAAACAAAAAATTCATGTATCATTTGAGGAATTAAAGAATTAATAATACTAGTTTAGAGGAATATTTGATAATTCAAGCGATTGTAAAATCATAGATTATATTTTAGAATCCATTAATAAACTATTAACATCTCCTGAATGTGAATACATCAATAATGACTTATTACTGTCTTATAGAAATAGGAATAAATCAGGTACCTATTCAAATAGCTAAATCAACTTTAAAGATTAAGTAGCAGATGAACTATTTGAAAAATTGAGTCATCAGATTGAAAAATGTGATAGGGTTTTTGGATGTCATTTTGTTCATTCTACTTTTGATAATTCATCAGGTTCATCTGGATAGGCAATTAATTATTATAGGGATAGATATTCAGATAAATTTAGTAGTTCTTTTTCATTAATTCCAAATATTGTAAGTACTAACACCATTGAAATTTATAATACTACTTTTTCATTTTATCAATTAGTTGAAAATTGTGATGTTGTTATGCTATTTGATTATGGAGCATTGGAGAAATAATTATTAAAAATAAGATAATAATGCAGTTTTGAAAATTACAATAATGTTATAGCTGAATGTTTATTATAAATAAATTGTTCATAACGTTTTCCTGGTCATCAAAATGGAGATTTAAGAAAACTTTCCACTAATCTTATTCCTTTTCCTCGTATTCATTTCTTAACATGCGCATTTACTCCTATTGATATCAATTCAGATTGGAAATAGTAAATTAACAATTTAAGTATACCTGATAACACTTATTTAACTTTTCATGATGTAACTAGAAATTTATATTTTACTCAAGCATTAATTACAAGATGCAATTCATATCATTTAGATTTTCAATAATCTCTATCAACATTATAAAATAAATTAGGTTGGATTCCTGATGGTGAATTACATATGAATTGTAAAATTGAAAATAGAAGTCTAGGAAAAACAGTTATGCATGTTGGAAATCATAGAGATTTAGGACATAGCTTTAAATTACATGGTGAGTTATTTACTGCAAGTTTTAGAAGAAAAGCTTTTTTACATTATTATCTATAAGATGGCATGGATGAAATGGAATTCACTGAGGCTGAGTCTAATCTAAATGATTTTGTCTCTGAGTATTAAGATTATTGTTGCCAAGCATCATACTATGATGAAGAAGAGTATAATGAATAAGTATCTGAAGAATACATGTGAGAATAATTATAAATTATTAATAATACATAAATCAAAAAAATTGTCTAGACATTTTCTAGAGAATATTTGAGTAATAATATAGATAAAAATTATTTTAGCTTTATATAAAACTACAGATTTTTATTCATAGTTTAATCAGTAAATAATTGAAATAGAATTTATGAAAAATGAAAGAATTTTAATTAACCATAAATACAAGATAGTCCATATAAAAGAATAAGTCAAAACTCCATTCTTTTTTATTAAAAAATAGTTGTTTTTATAACAATATTTATATGATGTATCTTATCAAATACATCATTAAACTTAATTACTCACTCATAATATTATATTTGATAAATCATATTATTATTGTTAAGGCTATGGTTCATCTAATCCTATTAAATCAATTGTTTCTTATTGAGGATTTAGAGGTAATTATTAAGATTGTATTTAGGTAGTTTGAACACCAAATTGTTGTTAACTATTTCCAATCCAGAAATTCGTGGATGGTTAAGTAGATTGATGTGATTATTCAGTATAATTAGTAGTCATATCCCATGCACTATTAGCTGGAGATGTAGAAAATGAATTAATTTACATTTATTGTGCTTATTGTTATTATTATTATTATTATTATTATTATTATTATTATTATTATTATTACGGTTAATTAAATTGGGAATCCCATTAAAAAGGATTTGGACTTGGAGAATGAGAGGTTGAAACAAAGCCAAAATTATCAAAAGCTTATTAAGTAGATTATTATTAAACCCATTAATTTGGATTATCCCAAGCATTGTTAGTACTAAACCCTTATTGAGGATTACTAAATTAAGTAAAAATATCTTATGATGATTTTGATTATTGTTATTATTAATTAAATCCAGAAAATGGTTGAAATTATTATTATTATTATCTTTATTATTGTTATAATTATTACACTTATTATCTCTACACATATTATTATTAAGGTTATCGAACTTATTATTATTATTGCTATTTAAATTAAGTTTTTTCTGTTTAGATTTTTTTTTGTAAATTCATTAATTCATCAATTGGAATATCACCATCAAATTTCTTAACTTTGAAACTATTTTTATTATATTATTCCATTTCTTATTCTAATTTCTATTCTCTATTTTTTATTTCTATTGCTTAAGCCTAAAATTTTCTTCAAACTATTACATTCAATTATATATATGGTAATGAATGAAATTGAGCTAGAATTCTTTCAACATCAAATATAGATGGTCTTAATTTTGGATCAGGTGTAAGCATAAGTCTAATAAAATCAATCAATTTATCTGAATATCTATGCTATTTAGGTATATTGTATGTAGCAGTGGAGATGGCTAATTTAGAGCTCTCTTAAAAGGGATGTATAAAAAAACACAATGTGTATAATACACATCCTAGCATCCAAATATCTGCTTTTTCTCCTACATCATATCTCAAAAATAAGTCTGCCATTTCTGGAGGTCTATACATTAAAGTTGTATTTTTTTCCCATTCTTCTTCATAAATTATGAAATCAGACTATCTGATTTAACTAATAATAATAATTTATAACTCTAACCTTAAATCAACTCTTTGAGTACTAGCAGATCCAAAATCACATAATTTACATCTTCCGTTTTAAAATAACACATTCTCTATTTTTATATCTCTATGAGCCATAGGTGGTTGTAAAGTATGCAAACACTTAATGCCTTATGTAATTTCCTAAGAGAATTTCAATTGAACATATATACTCTCATATAGCCTAAAAGTTATTCTTCTGGAAATCTTGAATTTGGATCTTTAGCCATCAAATCAAATAAGCTTCCACCACCACAAAATTCCATTAGAATCAAACATACATGTTGTCCTTTCTCTTATACAAATGTGCCACCCATGAAATTGACCAAATTTGGATGTCTAGGCAAATGTTTCTGGTTAAAATTTGAATTTTTTATACCATAATTTCTAATTCATTCCTTGCTACTTAAGTTCTCTCCTCTCCTTAACAATAAGATTTTTTCAATGCAAAAACTTCTTTGGTATTTACATCAATTGCTTTTAGTATATAGCCATACCCTCCTTCAGATAACAACTTTTCTTCTTAAATTGTACGCCCATTAATATTATATCTAGATAGCATAATAAAATTTATAATTATTCATATTCACTCTAATTAAATTATTAGCATCCATCATTGAAGTATGCAGAATATCTATTTAATCAAGATTTAGTTGTATAAATATAAATTTTTTTCAAACCAGCAGAAGTATTACTATATTTTAATTTAGGAAATAGTTTATCATACTTTCTTGAATTTTTGAATTTATTATAAATTTTTGAGACATACTTTTCTTTTTTATAATTTATCAGTCGAATTAAAGTTATTAGATAATAGACTTTAAATACAAGCTTGAACACTTCAAACATTTTTCTTGACATTATTATTCACTTCTAATTGTATCAAAAATTTGATAAATAACTTTTAAGAGAGAACTCTCTTCTCAAATTATGAAGATTTTAAATCAAACCAAACAAATTCTTATCTTATTTATATTGATCAGATCTTTTGCTCCTGTTGATCTGATCTTTCATTAATCTAATTATCACAAGTTTTTAATACAAAGTAATCTAATTAATTTTTATGCATTTTTGTGTATTATATAATATAATTTTACATCTGAATATTTGAGTTACTCTATTTATTAATACAATAATATTAATTATGTTTTGAATTGCAATATTAAAATACTTATTTGTATTTAATTACTTTAAAATTTAACAAATCATAATATTATTATAATAACAAAAATAAAGACAGAATAATACATAATAGCTTTTATCTATATATATATTAAATAACTAAGAGCCAGAAATAAACTTTAATATTATGTTATTTAAATTAGAATATTTTTAAGAAATAATATTCATTATTATTTGCCTTTTACCCAGATGCCTTCAATAATATTTCCATTTGGTTCTATTAATTTTCCTTTACCATCTTATTTTCCATTTTTCCAATTACCTATATATTTTTAGCCATTTGGCCATCTCAGTTCTCCAAATCCATGCTTCTTATCATTTTTGAATTCGCCTTATAATTTATTAAATTTAATACCAACATACTCCTTACCATCATAACATAATGTACCCTAACCTTCCATTTTACCATCAACCCAATTACCTTTGTATGTTTTTCCATTGTACCAATAATATTCTCCATAACCGTGAAAATTTTCATTCAAAAATTCACCCTCATAATGTGAAGAATCACCCCATTTAAAAATTCCTTTTTTTACCTTTTTACCTTTTTCAAAAAAGCCTTCAAATGAGGTTCCATTATCCCAGTGAATTTAACCTTTTCCATCCTAGATTCACCTTAACAATATACAGGAAGCCCATCTTTCATTTCGCCATCGTATATTCCTCCATCTGGAAAAGTATAAGGAACTTGAGAATAACAAGAGCCCATAAATTAGAAATAAAAATAATCAATCGAATTTATATTCAATTAAATCAAGTAGCTTAAGTTTGTTTTTATTGAATAATCTAAGATCTTCTTAATCAGCTGCTTCCATTAAATACGTTGCCAAATATTTGAGTTCCTAATCATTTTTATCATCATGCCATTCTAATATTGGTATTCCATTATCAATTTAAAACCCAAAAGAATGAGCAAGATTATCAACAATAAGCATATTTTTAATTTACTTATTAGAAATAATCCTAAGATCCTTTATATAAAAGCCATTTTTAGTTTCCAAACAATTCTACCTTGATAAAATGCCAGAAATCCATTAACCTTTAGGATCCAAGTACTTGACAATAGTACTAGCATAAGCACTAGATGAAGCAGTATAAATATAGATTGTATAGAGTTAACTCATTTATTATAAGAACCATTAACAAAATGGTCGAACATTTAAATATATCTACAAAATAGAAATGTTGAATTACTCTAGCTTCTTCTCCTTATTCACTAACTGCTATTATGCAAGTTTAAGATTTTTCCCTTGATGAACAACTATGAATTAAAGTTTCATCCAAATCTAAGAGTAAGGTTTTTGCTTTAGGATTTCGAGCTTCAGGTAATACTTACATTTTTGTTTTAATAAAATTTAAACTTGGTCCCTTTAGACAACGAGTAGCATATATTAATCCTCTTTAGGTAAGTTGTAAGAATTTATTAAATGAAGTCTCACCTATTGTAGGTCCATAAATTAGATGTCGAAAAGGATGATTAGAAAATTTACATCGTGCATTTTATTTAGCTTTTGACAATTCAATGTCAGAATTGACATCTCTCTACAATTTACTATGATTAAATAGGATCTTACACTTAAAAAACTTATTAATTGTTGTACTCTTTCATCTTCTATTGGATTTTAGTTGATTACTCTTTTACATTATATGGATCTTCATTATTATTTTAAGTTTTATGTGTTTTGATATCTTCTTCTCTTTCTTCTTCAGCACCTTCAACATCACCCTCTATTCCATTCATTAAATTTCTAAATTTTGATGGTTTTTAACCTAATATAAATGTTATTGTACTTGTTGGTCCTTTTTTAGCATGCTTTGGGGAATCTTTATCTGAATCATCAGTTTGATATCCAGTGAGATTTTGACTAAAATGTGACATTTTACTTGGTGGTTTACTGATTTATTTTAACTAGAACTCGTCCTTCTAATTAGTTTCAGATTATTCATCCTCTGAATAAAACTATTTATCATTATTCAAGTGTTATAAATGTTAGACTGAGGTACTGGCTCTAAATTTATATATATTATCCATTTAATTAAATATTATAATGGATTCTAAATTTATTGAAGAATTTGATTACTTGGACAAAGATTAGAAAAATTAAATGTTAGTTAATCTGAAATCTTATATTAATCAATTGCAATCTTAAGTTCAAGAATTGGAGAGAAGTGCAATTGATATAATTATAGAAAAAGATGAAAAGATTTTATTGTTAGAGACTCTTCTCAATTAATTATCACCATCCAAAAATTATAATAAAGATGAAGAAATACTTTAATTGAAAGCGTATCATAAATTATTTTAAAATAGCCATATAACAGAACTTTACTAAAAGCTTGATGTTGATTAAGCTTAACATTATGAAGAATTATAAGAAATTGATAGAAAATGGAATACATATTTATTAGAATAGATTTAATTAAGTAGTCAAGATGGTTAATAATAAAAAATTGAAATGTTAGAGTCATTACTTAATCTAGAAAAGAAGAATTAGAAGTATGATCAAGAAGTATATTTTAAGGTAAATTCTAGCTGAAAATCAAAGAGAATCAAATAATGATAGATAAGAATACTATAAGTTCATTAACAAATAAAATTCAATTATTATAGGATGAATCTTAAGAACTAAACTAACAGTTAATCAAAATTCAAAGAGAAAAGGATTAATAGCGTGATCATTTTTAATCAGATAAAAATGCACTAGAAATTAAAATTAATGTATAATTATCTATCTTATCAAAGAAATTAAATATATTGTAAAATCAAAAGGAAAAATAAGTCTAAAATCTAAAGACATAGAATGCAAAATTAATTTAAACTAACAAAGAATTATTAAATTAGATAAATGAATTAAGAGAATAAATTGAAAGATAGATAGAAATTAAAGATTAAATACATTCAGATAATTATCTTTTATAATAAACAGCTCATACAATCGATTAGATATAAAGAGAAGAAGTCAATATCACAGCATTTGAAATATTAGAGGAAAGTTATGAGGAAAAGGATTATATGAATAATTTAAGATAAATTTTAGATGAAAAATCAGAATAGATTGTTTAATATGAAGAATGTATTAGATAATCTACAAAATAGATAAAAGAATAAAGAGCATAATTACAATTATTATAATATTAACTCAAATAAATTAGATAATAATAATTCAATCAAAAAAATCTTAAAGAATATATATAAACTTTAGAAAGTGATTTCTTAGTTTCTAAATAATTATTAGCTGAAAAAGCAGATCGTTATTAAGAATAAGTAATATTATTGACTTAAGAGAATTACAATCTAAAACAAAAGGTTAAATGTTTTTAATCCAAGTTTCATAAGAAATTTAATCGAAATGTCGATTGATTTCAATATTGTATAATTTACTTTCTATATAAATTACAAAAAATCAATTTAATATTAAATTTTAATACGATAATTATTATTTCAAAGTAATCGTATTTTCAATTTTACTTTTTTTTTGGTTTCATATTACTCATATCATATTAATTATACTGAATATCATAATCTAAAGCATCTTAAAGTGATTAAAATAAGTTACTATTTTCATCATCATCTCCTGCTTATTATTTTATGTTTATTATTTTGCTAATGTAATGGTATGTTTTGTATTGAATTTCAAGGAAACTAAAGGATTATTTTATTATTGTTAAGATTTAACAATATCATTGTTATTTGAAAATGTTCGTATAATTTCCAATTTTATTTCACTCTAAACTATTAAGTATTATTTTTTTAATTCTTCATTTCTTATCATTTCTTCATCTTATATAACTTATGTATATGTTTTTTAAGTTTTTGACTTCTTTCCTAAATTTTATAATATATGGTATGTTTTACAACATAATTCAAGTCCTTTTTATAGAATCTAATCATTTTTCATTAAGTTTAAATCATATTCGAAAAGATCCTATAAAGAAAGCTATAAAATTGTTAGAAATTATTGAGACCTCACTTGGATACTTTTTATCTAACTGATAAATTGGATCTTCTAATTTCTTTACACTAATTAATTATGTCAAATCAATTCATACTAATCCATAAAAAAAGTGATTTTATCACAGATGCTATCAAAGTTTTATCTTTAAATCTTAATTTACGTTGTATTTGGACAATTAAGTTGTTATCTTTCTATATAACTAAGTCTGACATCTCTTCCCCTAAGAGATATGATTTAATTGCTGTTTCATCTGTTAACTAATTCTCAAAGCTAACTTCATTTTCTTTTTTTTCCTCTTATTCTTAAACTTCTTAATTTGGTTATTTTGGGCCTTGATATATCTCTTTTTATTTTTAAGATATAAGTTGCTTTTAGTCTGAGTTGAGATTAGTTTCAAGTTTATTCTAGATTGTTTTTGGTTTAATATTATTTTTATGCTACTTTGGTTAACTTGAACATGTTCCCATTTTTAAATTAAAATATTATGATTATAAATCAATTGAAATCATGAATTAATTTGCAAATCTAATTAAGAAACTAAAAATTGGTGAATATTAAGATTACTAATATTAATACTTCTTCCACCTAAATATTTTGTATAATTATTTTATATATTCATTCAAAATAGACTATTACTAAATATTTTGCCAATTTTGCAGATGATTATCTAAGAATAACAAATAACTATTTGAATTTAAATTACATAAATACCTCAAATAGGAAAAAAGGAAAAACTCAATATCAAATTTATTAGTATAATTTAATAATTAAATGTAAAGTCATTGTGACTTAATACTTAATGAAAGAGGAACTCTTTGGTTGGGAGATTGCTAATCAGCATTTGATGCAGTATTTACATCAATAATTTTAGGAGTTCTTAAAAGGTAAAGGAATCAGAACTGTTATAACCGTGGCAGCAGGATTAAAATTAAAACTTGATGGCATTGTGCATCACATTATAGAGATACTAGATAGTGAAACAGCCAATATTTCAAGATATTTTTAAATTGCAAATGAATGGATAGAAAGAGGATTTAATATTGGTGCTGTATTAGGTAATAGAAATGAATTAAAAGAAGCGAAGTTCATTGCATGGCAGGAATCTCCCGTTCAGCAGCAATAGTAATTAGTTACCTTATAGAAAAGAAGAAGATGAATTATAATCAAGCCTTATCTTTTGTTAAATCTAAAAGACCCTAAATTAATCCAAATAAAGGTTTTAGTAATTAATTACAAGCATTTGTTGCAAAAGTCTCATAACCTCCATTATCTAAAAATTCAAGAGGAAATCATTTCTAACAAAATCAAGAATACTATGATTGTAATCATTATGCTCCTATTAATCGAAAGGGATCAGCTGGAATCTTACAACAAAATATGAACTTTTATAAATCAATAACTAAGTCTTTGTCTTAGAGTAAGAATAAAATTAAATGAGTTTATAATGTTCATTTCAATTATTAAAAATGAATTTGCTTTATTTTATACATCAAAAAGACTTATTTGAGTTTAAATCTAAATATTTGGATAAACATAATTAAAATTAGAGAATCATAATGAAGAGTGTTCTTTATTTTGATAATGGATTTAAGAAATAATGTTTTTTCAGATATTTAATAGTCTTTATTTATTTTTTATTTTTAGATTCTTTTGGACTATATATATATAATATTATTATATTTTGTTTAATATTTTTTCCGTATAATAGTATATATAAGTGAGATAGTTACTAATTTTTATATATTATTATAGTATTGAGAATGTGGAGATATTTTTTATCTTATAAATTAATTAAATGAGAAAATAATAATAATAAGATGAAGCAGAAGAAGATTAAGCATCTCTTATGCCAATAAAAAATCATATAAAACGAATTGAAGTAGTTGTTTGATTTAGGTTAATATTAGGAAATGTTAGTGTTGTTAAATAATGATCTTGTTAATGATGCTAAGGATATTGATAAGAATAGACAAGATATTAGAAGTTTAGGAGAAGCTCAAAATAAAGAAAGAACAGAATTGCATAACTCATTACTTGATCATTGTCATAAAATTGTAACTGATATGCGAGAATTAAATTAATAATCAAAAAGTGAAACATATAATCTTAAACAATAAGTAATCAACTAATTTATCAAAAGTTATCATGCCTTAATCAAGATAAAATTAGATTATAATAAAATTTAATTGTACTCGAAAATAAAGTAATAGAAACTGACAAAGACATTGGATTTAAGCGTAGAAATTAATAATTAAATAAAAAAAAATGAATTAAGAGTTATAGTCATAGTTAATCAAAATGCTCTGATGTTGTTCTCATTAACCCAACTTAAAAATCTTCATCTTATTTCTATTATTAATTCATCACTTCTTCTGAATTCCCTACATCCTTAGACTGTCTATCATATAGATTTATCATCTGAATTAAATCTTAAGGAACATAATGAACATGAGTATCCCAATAGTTCCAACTCAATTTCAAGGGACTTGAAACTTTTTCTTCTTGTATAGGAACAATCAAAGGATTTTTGCTTCTAGGTAAGTATTGCTTTTAAATTGATATTTCTGATTATTATAACATTCCATCACTTTTCCTAATATCTAAAATATCGCAATCATCAAAACTTTTTGTTGACTTTTTTTATTATCCCTTATGAAGCCAAGGATGTAAAGCAAAATCTTTTATATTTTAATATTTATAAACCTTCAGCTGAGAGTCTTTTCTCTGGATCTTTCTTTAAAAGTCTCTTTAATAGATCTTATTCTAGAGGATTTAATTTTTTAAAAGGTAACATGTTTTTTACATTTATTTCTGAATCTCTTATCATCTCAATTGTATCTAATACAGTTTCTTACTAAAATGGCAACTATCCAACCAATAATTAATATAAAATTATGCCTATTGACCAAATATCAACTTAAAATAGATTCATTTATACCTTTTTCATTGTAACCACCTCCTAAGAATATTTCAGGAGCTTAATAAAATAATGATCCAGTTCTTGTCCACATATCAATTAATTTAGTGACTTTCCCTTTTAATAAAAATCTTTTAGAAACTCCAAAATCTATTAATTTCAATGTTAATTTATCTCCAATTAGTATATTATCTGGTTTAAGATCTCTATGACACACTCCTCTTGAATGTAATTATTTTATTGATTAAGCTAAATTTAAAGCAATTATTTGAATATCTTCTAAACATAATTTTCCCATTCTCTATTCCAAACTCATATAAGGACAATATTCCATAACTAAGTGATGTTCTTCTTTCTTAGAATTTATAAAAAGATCTAATGCTTTAACTACACAATTTAGATCATTAAGTGTTCGATTTATATGAAATGTCTCCCTGATCGTATTAATTATTTCTGTATCTCCAGTTCTAAAGATCTTAACAGCATAAGTGGTTCTTTCTGATATATTCATATTGTTTTGATCTCGCTTGTAACATTTCTTTACAATCCCATGTGCTCCTTCACCTAATGATAAATATTCATATAACCGATCTGATGATGGCCATATTCATAAATATCACTAAAATGTCTAAATTGTTAATTTGTGCTTTTTGTTTGATAATTTTGTATAGGTGGAGAAGAGTTTTAAGGTGGAAGATTTTATTTCAAATTCCTTCTGTTTTTGTTAAAGAGCGTGTTCTTCAGAGAAGCTCTAATAGTCATCTGATTTTTGCGATTCATTTAAATATAAAAAAAAATAAAATATTTTTTAATGAAAACTTAGATATTAGCAGTTAAAATACAATTATGAAAACAAAAAAAATTGATTTAGAAATATTTAATTATCTGTTAAAATAATAATTGAATTTATTATTCTTAATTTATACAATAATCATTAAATTATTCCATCTTTTAATTATTCTTCGTATTATTTAATTATTCTATAATCTATTTCTTAAAAAATTGGTTATATTTATTTTTGATTACAAGCATTTTTATAATCTGTAAAGGTGTTAAATTATTTCATAAATTAATAATCTTATTGTCTCTTTTATAATAATGGACTTTAATTTAAATTATTAATGTCATCAATTTATTAAAAATTGTTATCTTGAATTAAATCAGAATATTTTTTTACTATTTTATCAAAAATAGGTATGGACTAATAATTGTTAAATGCTTGAATAAGTTATACCTATTTTCAATTTAATTTATACTTAAACTTAATAAGAATCAAATAGTTTTTTCTTAGCGGAATTACAAATAGTATCATTTTTATTTATTGAATTTTCGATAAGTTCAACGATTTCTTATTAGACTAATATCTTATATCCTTACCATAATAAATCTTGAGTTTAAAATGTCTTTAATTATTACATTATGTCCCTACTAAAAAAGCTTATGTTTTAAGTGAAAAAACCAGAGTAAGCCATTTATCCTTAATTATTTAAATATTTTTGTAATAAATGAAACAATTCTATAAAGTCATTTTCTTCATTTTAATTTTTACTTAATTAATGTACATCATTTGTAAGACTTTATATATTATTTTGAGAATTTCTTTGAAAACTTTAATTTATTAAAATTTCATAAAAGAGTAAACTAAATTTATTCTAATGGCATTATTTACAAAGGTAATCATAAAATAGATTAAATTTCAAATAATGATATTTTTTATTTTTAGATCCTAAAAATAAATTATGTATGCAAATTTTAAAATCTTTGAAACTCAATTTTAAGTTTATTAGTAACTATTAATACTATTCCATAAATATTTTAAAACTAGTAACTAATGTAATTTCTTCTAATTCATTCTACTGATATAAAAATCCCAAATTCGGATCCACAGTCACTATACAAAATTTCTTTAATTTATATTTATAAATTTTAGGTTATATCTATTCATTCAAACTTGTAATTTTCTCATACATAGATAGTTTCTTTTCAAATTCAGTTTCATTTATCAAAATACAGAGTGATCTAAATATCTGTTGTTCACTTAATATACCTATTATTGGAGAAAAATAATCCTATATATTTTGATAAAATTCTTCCACTTTTCCTTATCCTTCCTTAAGACCTCCCAAAAGGAAAAATAAGATTCCACTTAGTTGTGTTTTTTTAGATAGAAATATTTAATTAGAACATATATTGCATTTCTTATCATCAAATTACATAATTTCAAGATTGCAGCTTACAGTATGAGGGCAAATAAATCCTTAGCTCATGGAATCAGGTTTACATTTTGAATTTTCAATGAGTGAGATAAACAGACTATATATTTGATCTATCTGTAAAGTTTATAGCTCACTAAAATCAACTAATTTTTACATTTTTTTAATATAAACAATTTATGAAAAATAACATAATAAGTTAAAATCTCATTCTTTTTTACATCTATTTGTACCTGATCCTCAAATTTAATGAACCTTAATTGAAAAAAAATTTTTAATCAAAAATCATTATTAAATCATTGTTATACTTTAAATATAAAATATTATCTTTTTATATTATATACTAAATATTTTTCTATTTGTTAAAATAAGTGGAAATAATTATAAAAATAGAGTTAAATGGAGTCCTATGTTAAATTTGATTATATAATAGTTCAATTTCTTAGAAAGCATAAGTATTAAATTTAATCTAAAAAAATGTCTGATTAATTCATGAATAATTTCATATAAATTATAATCAAAAAGCCTAAAGTCATTTCTTACATCTAGAAAATACATTTATTGATTCTTTTCAAATTCACATAAAGAATGATTCTCCTTTAATTATTCCATCGCTAAAAAATTCAAAGAATATGATGTTAGTTTATAATTTAATAATACTGATAACTAATATCATTAGGGACTTAAATAAAATATTAAAATTCCTGTTTAGTCATAGTTAACAAATATGCCCAAAAGTCTATTGTTTAATTATATTTACACACCAAGGTTATTGAATCCACAAGACTTTTTAATTATTCTCCTAAAATCAATTAATATGAGAATTAATATCCTCATTTTTAGGACTTTTTGATGTAATCAATTTTTATTTGTTATGAATTTTTCTGTTTCCGCTTAAATAAAAAATTCTCTATTCATTAAATTGATTTTATATATATATATTAAGACTTAAAATTATTCATATAATTAGAATGCTTCTAGTTATCAAGTAGCTAAATTTTATATGTGATTGTGAATGATATTTTCATTTTTTTTTATTCTAGGTATCCTTCGTCTATTTATTTTTCAAATATGTTAAGGATACTTAAGTACCCTTTTATGTAGCATTAAATACTCTCGTCCAATAATTAGGTTCATCATCTTTCTTCATCTCGTTTTTGACAGGAACATATATTTCTTTATGAAATATTTTGTGAGTTTCATCATCCACATTGTAGGTTAGATAAAACCCTACACCCATCCCTGCTAATAAGTTTAAAATTGAACTTGCCATTAAAAAAAATTTATTATTAATAATATGAGCAATAAAAGATTAAGCAATTCATCTCAATAATAGCAACAATAAAAAAAACCAAATTTTAATGATTAACCAACTGTAATTCCAACAAAAGAGGATGATAAAAAGAGTTTGAATGGTAGTTAAATAAACGATTCTCAAGATGGAAATTAAAAATAATAACAATCAAAATTTGATCTTCCATAAATTCCTAAATTTTAGAGTCTACCTTTAAGAGATTATTTTGACAATAAATTAAGTGCAATATTATTGGAAGGATTGAAAGAAGTTGGAAGATAGAGGTATTATTTTTGAATTATATAAATTTTAGACCTGAAAATCCGATTAGATTTTTAGGAGAATATTTACTTGAATAGGATAAATAAAAATGAATATTTATTAAGCCATTGACTTTAAAATTATTAAAAAAATATATTTATTATTTCACTTTTTCTTGCTTGTTTTTTTATTATCTTATTTTTATTATTCTTTAGGTTATTCTTTATTGATATCATTTACTTTATTTTATTATTGTTATTATTATTATTGTTATTATTATTATTGTTATTATTATTATTGTTATTATTATTATTGTTATTACTATTCTTACTACTTTTATTATTCTTATTATTTTTATTATTCCTTTTGCTCTTCTAATTTTAATTCTTTTAATATAGATTGATCATTTTAAATTTATTTCTTTGAATCTTTTTTTTAATTCTAAACTGCTCCCTTTTTATTATTTTATTATTATTATTAATTTTATTATTATTGTTATGCAATCTATTCTGTCTCTTATTTCTAAACTTTAATTTCTTATTTAGGTGGAGATGAATGTATATCTTATTACTTTTTTTATCCTTTTGGTGGAGATTAATCAACCTTATCAATTTATTAGTTTTTCAAATCTAAACTCTATTTATCTACACTTTGTCTTTGAACTGGCTCTTAAGATATAGATTAATGTTATAATTCTTTTCTCTTTTATTCTTCTCTAAACATCAATTCGTACTTTGAAACTTCCTCTAAATTCTTTTGTTCTTTGTCCTGCATCTTTTTTAAAAATTTTTCTTATATGAATACTAAATTTACCATGCGCTTCTTTAGCAGCTTATTGAGCTTTATTTTATATATTCTAATTTTTTAATTTATGTTCATATTTCAAAATTGTTTGAGCAGAAAATTCATATACATTTCCAGTTGGTAAACCTTTCTTACATAGTTATCTAAGCAAGTCTAAGTAATAGATATATTTTACATTCATAAGCTTCTTGTAAACCTGAAGCTTGGATTACATTTTATTATTTCTCATTTTGTAATTATTTAGACATGTAATTAATATTATTTAATATAATAGATTTTATTTTGAATTTATTAAAATACATATGTAATTGGTTTTCTTTTTACTAAATAAGGGAATTAAAGAATTGAAGATAAGAAACAAAAACAAATAAATAAAAACAACAAACAATGTTTATTAACATGAAAAATTTTGCATAATTATTTTTCACTATGGATCTCATATTATATATCAAAAGTCTTTTTCCCACCCTTAATCTCCTTAATTTTGTCCATCCATCTATCTAACAGCCTATTCTTACTATAAAATTAGTAATATAAATGCAGATACTTTTATTTCTTCTTCAACCATTTTTCCATTTTATTCTAGAGATTTTATTTCTAACTCTGGTAATAATTTATCTGTAGGTGGTATATAAGGAGTCTTAATTTCTTTTTCTAATAATTTTTCCTAAGATATTATAATTATATACCCAATCAAAGTTTTCAAACCAAGGATTCCCCTTTAAAGAAGCATAAGAACCTCCCAATCTTACTTCAGGAACACGGGAAAGCAATCTAATATAATTAAACTTAATTACTAATCCATCAGTTTTTTTGCCTTTTTATCTTTCAAATAATTTGGATAGGTAATATCTTTTTTAATTATCTCCTCATAAATTTCATAAGGATCTTCTGCCTCTTCTCCAAATGGTACCATTCCACACATAAACTCATATAAACATATACCAATTGACCACAAATCCACTAAACAATTGTACCCCTTACCACAGATTATCTCAGGTGCCATATCTAAATTATAATGTAAATATATTACAATGAGGAGTTCCTATAATTGTATATGTACGAATAATTCCTTATTTTCCTTTAATAATTTTAGCAGTTCCTAAATCTATTAATTTAAGAAATCCTTTATCATCAACCATAAAGTTCTCTGGTTTGATATCTCTATAAATAATATTTTAGTGATGTAAGTATTCAGTTATCAAAATCATGGATGCCACATAAAATTGGGAATCATAAGTAGATAACAAACCTATCAAATAAATACAACAATATACCAATATCTCTTATTACATCAAATAATTCCATTCCTCGAACATATTCTAAAAGAAAATAGACATCTAAGGCATCTTTGAATGTTTTCATGAAGGATATAATAAATGGGAAATTGACTATTTCTAGTACTTGTTTCTCTTATTGTAGGTACATAAAAATAACATTAAATATTACTTTTCTAAAGTTTATTCATTAATTTGATTCTTATTAAATGCTTTCAAAACATATAATTATTGATTATATTTTGCTTTAACTAAATAAACTGGACCAAATTGACCATATGCAATTGTTTTAATATGGAGCAATTCAGACTTCTTAATATTTTATGCTTCTTTCTTTTTTGTTTGATCAGACTTCTATAACTTCTTTTCTAAAATTTTTTCATTTTTTTTAATCACTTCCTCTAGCTCTCCTCCAATACAATCTATAAAATTATCTGCTGTTATTTCAGCGATAACTCCATCAGTTTCCATAACAATATCATCATCTAGTCTATTATTAGAATAATATATTATTTTACATTTTTGCTTTATTTGTCTATAAAAAATATTCTTCACCCCATGCTTAAGCTTTAGTAGCGACAGTTATACCAGATTTACTCTTTTTTAAACTACCTTCAATAATAACAATAATTTTTTAGTTGGCTTATGTTCCTTTTTTCAAAATAACATCTCCTGCTTTACAAGATGAAATTTTCATCACATCCAACACCTTGTCTATTTATGCTTTAGTTAATTTGCTCAATAATGCATTCTTTTCAAAAGCCCACTTTTATAGATTTCTAAATGTAACAACATGAACTTAATCACCAAGTATTTTTGTGAGAGAATCTCTTCCCAAAGCTAAACACTTGACATCATCTTCAGCTCTAACAGTCATTTGTCTGACAGTATTATAATATAAGGCTTATTCACCAAATGAATCACCTTTGTATAATTTTCTTACTTCTTTGTTACCCTTCAATACAGAAACAGTTCCCTTTTAAAATTTGATGTTTAATTCATACTTCTTTAATTATATAGAATGATGATCCAGGATCTCCTTCATTTACAATAATTTGATTTTTATAGAACTTTTATACTATTAAAACAGCTGCAATTGCATCCTTTTATTCATTTGTCAAATTGTCTAATGTTATATAAAATGGATTTACGAAAAAATCTAACAACTTCCATAAATTTTCTATTTTCTTCATATTCTTTAGTGATCATTTCTTCAACAGCCCTTCTAAAAGTATTTCGATCAATTCCCCAAAGATTACAATTTTCAAAACATTTTACAGATGCAGAACGAGGAGCATTATATAATAGAGCTAATTCTCCAAATCCATCTCCTGTTTTCAATTCTCTTTTTGCCTAATTTTTTCAATTTCATTAATTTACTTTTTCATTTACAATTACTTCTAAGCTACCTCTTTATAATATAAAAAAACAAGTAGCATGATCTTATTATTTAAATATATATGTTCCTGCTGCTGCTTCACAATAAAACATTTTGTTAACTATGTTCTCTCTATATAACATAAATCATATATTATTACAATTCTGCTTCACTTAAATTGTAAAATACAAAATGATTTTTTAAACAAGTTAAAATAAAAGTAGTGTCATTTAGTGTTTTTTTCATATCTATTCTTTTAACATTCTCATGTATTACTTCACCACCCTCATTTATATTGTGTTTAAAATTTTAGAGTTTATCCTAAAACCCTATAAATAAATACATTTTCATCTCCTCCAGAACGTTAGTCCTCTTCTCCATCACAATGTATTTAATTATCAGAATTATTCTATGATTTTGGATCCATTAAATATAATTTAATATTTATATTTATAAAATTTAAGAATTTAGTTTTTTAATTACCTTTAATCCAAAAACTATACTAAATTCTGTAATTTTACTATTTAAAGCTTGGATTATTAAATAAACAATTAAAACAATAATTGTTTATTTGTTAAATACATGTTTAATTTCTTACTTAATATCCAAAACTTCATTAATCTTACTTAATTTTAGCAGTTAAAAGATTTTTCTAAATAGTTCTTTATATATTTTAATATATGTAGTATTATTTAATTATATATTATTTTTATATCTAAAATTAATTACATAATTTAGAGATCTAATTCACATTAATTTAGTAATAATCTCAAAATTTCCTTTATATTTGCTCAATTTATATATTTTTCTAAGTGAAATATCATTTTTAATCTAGAAAAAGGAGAAAGAGAATATTTACAGAAAATTAAATTAGTTCCTAGAAATTCTGAAGAATTATTTTAAAGGAAGTTTTAATTTCTTAATTTTTGAGCAAGCAAAAAAAAAATTAGATGTAGACTAAACTAATTGTCATATACGGCTACATTCTCTAACAGGTTTTTTTCAGGTACTCATGAATCATTTAGGTTAATACAATTATGAATATAAGATTATATGATTTTAGAATATATATATATTACTATCATTCTAGTTTAAATGATAGTATAAAAGTTTCAAAGCCATTTAAAGTCATCCCTCCATGATTTTTTAAGTAATCTTTTATCTTCAAAATTCTCTATTATAGTTTTTGAATTAAGGGATTGAATTATGACAATCTAATTAGAAGAAAACCTTGTTTCAAAATTCTCTGAAGGTTCTTCATCTACAGTATCATCAAGGGTTTATTTTTTCAATTCACTCAAAGGATTTGAAAAGTAGTACTTTTAGTAAATAACAAATCGATTCATTAATATAAATTAATTAGTTGATGAAATTAAATTAGAAAATTAAAAACTCTCTTTAATTATATGAGTTTGTCATGTGTTATTAAAATAATAATAATAATTAATGGAATTTCATTCAAAGAAATTGGAGGGGCAATCAAATAAATAACTAAGTAATAATTTATTAAGGTAATATAAAAATCAATAATTTGAGGATAAACTTTATAAAATTTATTTTGAATATGAATTACTGAATCCATTAAATATATAGATAGATGATATATCTGTAAAATAGTCATTGTCAGAATGCTTAAATAAGATTCAAGATGTAAATATATGTATTAAATAGATTACAAGTTTAAGAAATTTGGTTTGAAATCTGTAGGCTTATAATTTAAAGGTGAATTACTATATTCTCAAAATTAAAAATTGGCATTTTCTTTAAAAGTACATTGAATTTAAATACTAAAAAAATGTTTCAACAAATCCAGCAAATATTAAAATAATGGATTCCTTTAATATTAGAAGAATTAAGTTACAAACAAATATAAGATTCACTTAGGTGACTGAATAAATATCAAAAATACCTTAGAGAGGAAAGTAAAAATTATGAAAACTTAAATCTCTTAATAATGATTAAATATTAAGTCAATAATAATTGAAGGAAGTAACCAATCAAAAGGAGATTAATTAATAGTTTTTCTAAGCATAAACATAATCAAGTGAATGTGTTTAAAACAATTAATCTCAAATATTATAAGGGGACTTATTGATATTTATTTAGCAGACTCAAAAATAACAATTTAAGGTTTAAAAACTATATGAATAGAATTTATATTAAGTTAATTTTGAATGATAAATTAGAATCATCAAATGTAAGATTATCTTAAGAATTGCATCCTGCATATTATTTGGACAAAAGATTACTAATAAAGCATTTAAGGAAAATGATTTAGTATTATAAAATGATGTAGATTATGAATTCAATAAAGAATAAGAAATAATTTATGTAAATCTATATTTTTCAGAGTTGTAAATTGATTAAATTAAAGTTCTAGAGATTAAATAAATAGTAAATCTAGATTAGCCAAAATAACAATAATAATAGATAATAAAAGAAAAGAAATCTAAAAAAGAAGTAGTTGGCCAATAAAATTAACAATAATAACCAGAAATAAAAGGGAGATTGAAATAAGAATATTTCATAATTTTGACAATCTTAAGATTAATGAATACAATATATTTGAAGATATTATTTTGAATATTTATGTAATATGTTATTTTCAATAATCAACATTTAATGTCATGGCTACTCCCTAAAGTATCCAATGGCTAGTATGTTCTTGAGTTCTTAAATCAGCTTCAAAAACAAGGCCTACTCCCATAGCATTACGTCTTGATTAAGTAACATATACTGGTGTAGCTAAAGTATCTAAAAAATATAATAAGTATAAATTACCTTTTAATTTTAATTTATTTGCTTCAACAGGGATAACTTGAATTAGAGGCATCTCATAAATCAATTCTTTTGGATTCTATTTTTTAAGACAATTATTTTCAACATCCCATCTTGCTCCTTCCAAGTATAAACCTTCAATATAGCATCCAAATTCCATTCTTTGATTAATATCTTTAGCCTTGAATTTTTTTGTGACTTAAGTATATAGTCTACTTTTATCGAGAGCCCATGTTTTGGCTCTGCATGTAGTTTGAATCAAAGCAGTGAGATAACTTTCTGGAATATGAAGACCAGACAACCACATAACATACGGTTCTTCTTTGCTTGCCCATTATGTATATTATAAAACTCTTCTCTTGAAATGATTCATCCAAGATCCTAGTTTCTTCTCTGTTTATGGTGCAAGTCTTCTCCACATACCAGGTAAGAATCCATTAAATAAGGCTAATGACAATTCATCTAGATCACTACTCATACCAATCTCACCTTTTAAGGCACGTTTAAGATTAAAAAGTGATTCATTTATTTTTATTATTAATTTGTTGAATCTTTCAAGTTCTTAGAACAAGACAACTTATGTTGGAGAGATGATTTCTCCTGCTTCTTTTCTTAAAGCAATGACATCCCAAATGGCAGGTAATTTAGATAAGACATCTTCACTCACATCATTAACATATTTATCTTTGTCTACACCTCCTGAAACTGCACCTCCAGATGCTCTTAATTATAATAGATTATCCCAAATAGACTTTGCACTATTTGTGAAATAAGTGATTTCTGCATTTGGATGTAAACCAAAGACAACTGGAGAGTTGATAAGAGGTAAATGATCAATCATAGTTTGGAACCCTTCATGATTAAGTATTTTAGGTATTTCATATTTGAAATCTTCACTCTAAGCGAAGAGGAACTCTCTATTTTTATCAAAGAGGAAATCTCCCATGTATTCATCTAAATATGTAATCAATACTCTTCTATCATATGAATCTGTCACTCTACCTCCATACATAGCTTCTCCAATAAGATATTTAAGTGAATTCCAAGGGATTGTTTCATCTTTAGCATCATAAGCCTTCCTCAAATACATTGATAATAAACTGCTACTAATATTGAAATCTGATTCATTAAAATCATAACTAACATTCCATCCAATTTTACCATACTTTCTTCTATCCAAAATAATAGAATGGAAGAATGAAACTACATAAACTAATGTTTTATAAGCTACATGAGGACAAGAATTCAATGAATTTTCATCTATTTTACTCATGATAGCTTTCATATTTAATTTCAATCCATCAGGTGGTTCTGTGACTACTTTAAGTGACTTTTGTAAAATACCCAAAGGAAATCTGTCTGTAGGTTATGTTGTTAACCATAATCTAAAATCTTTATGTGGTTTTTGCATTAATTCCAAAGTCTTTTCTAAATAACTCTTCAACCATCCTGTTAATAAATGACAATTGGCTAACATTAACCAATGTCCTCTCTATGATGCAGCTTCAACAAATTATGATGCTTCTTATTCACTACCTTATCCAAGAGATAGATTTCTGAATTTAGCTCCTGTGAATCCTTTTGAGTCACCCAACTTTATTACATCTGGTAATGGATCAGCTCCTGGTGAGAGAATAAATACAATAGGTGATTTTTCATTAGATTAATCGAATATTTTTTCATAATTAATAATTGGTGGTTGTACATAATTGGAATTTCCATAAATGTCTTGAATATATTTTTTTACTCCATTAATTACACGATCAGGTCTGAAGACTCTTAATAACAATAAGATTTAGAATGAATTTAATTTAGTATATCCTTCTGGTAATGTTTCTAATTCTGGTCTTTCATGATCATACCATTTCTTCCATTCTTTACCATGCTTTTCTAAATCATCTGCTAATAATCTATAGGTATCAGCCAATTACATTAATCTCATAATATCTTTCCAACCTGAATCGGGTACCCATTCATAAGGTTTTTATCTCTAAACTTATTCAAGTGAAGTATTTCCTTTTAAGAAGAAATCTAATTCCTCATGATTTAATAATTTTTCACCATCTTATATCATAATAGTCATTTAGAAGGCAAACATCAATTTATGAATTTCAAATATACCCAAACAAGTATAATCATAAACATTACTTGTTAATTTATCAATAATATTTCTCAATCTTGATTCTAAGATAGTATCTTTTCTAGCATCTCTTAAAGATTGATTGAATACTTATAAATATGCACTTAATGAGTATTCATACATTTCAGAAATTGAACTTAATGAACTCATTGCAAAGAATAATATAGCTCCTCTTTTAGCTACTGTTGTATAACTTTATCTTGCTTATTCAATTTCTTAACTTGTAATTTACCCATCATTAATTGCTTATTAAATCTCTTCTGATTTTGCTTTTGTTTAATCTAATGTATTTATCAACTACACATTATCTAACAATGAACCTTAAGCTTCTGACAATCTTTATAATAAATCATCTTCTGCTTCTTTCAACTTTTTCTTATTTTCACTCATACTCTAAATTAGTTCTAATCTTTATTTCTCTTTATCTGGTCTTTCGAATGAAACAACTACATTTAATAATTAATCTCTCAATCCAGTTAATGTGACTGTATAATTAATAACCATAGTCTTTGACATAATCTCTGGTGTATATTTAGGATTAGCTAATTTGGTTGTGAAATACAATCTAAAATCATCATTATAGTCAATAATATTTTCACCCAATTTGATACTCTTCATGCCTGCCTTGATAATGAAATTCTTTTCTAAAATTGGATCTATGGTTGGATCTAATTCTTCATCTACATTTTCAAATAAAAATGGTTTGCCAAATCTGATGCAATTTTCTAAAGGTTTCAAAAATACACCTGCTCCTTCATTTAAATTCAAAACTTTGAAAGCTATGTCTTTTTCTTCCCTTTTTTTAATCCAATTAACTGCCTATAATTGTGGATCAATACACAAAGGCCATCTTGAAGCTCTAGTTGTGAGTATACCATTTTAAACTGATAATTCATCAGATGGTAATCCTTCAGAATTCCATTAAGATATTTCTACTGCACTACTTAATAGATCTTCAAATTTAAATTCTGGATTCATTGGCAATTCCTTTTCCTTAATATCAACCATCCAATGATCATAAAGCATTCTTCTTCTAAATGAATAGTCAAATGGTCCTACGTAACTTAAGAAAGAACTGGCAATTAAACAATCTCCAATTAATTATAATGTCATCTATGCTAATTTACCAGTGTCTTCTGTCCATCTTTTCTTCTCACCTCCTAAACCTTCAATCAATTTCTTTGCAGCATTCAATTTCTTTTCCATTTCCTATGCTTGAGCTGTCAATTCAGCTAATCTTGCAGCTTTTTGATCACTCTAAACTTATAATTCAGACACTTCCTTTTATAATGCTGCCAATTTTATAGCAGTATTTGTTAAATCTTTTTCTGTCTCTTCCTTCTACTTGTTCATCTACTCTAAACGTTATTTAAGTGGTTCCACTTTCTTATATACATCATAGAAATTAACTGTAGCTGATACCCATTTATATAGACCACCTGCAGCTTTTGAAATTTTTGATATTTCATCTAAACGATTTTCTGGATCTTTCATAGCACTTTTAATCTTTTCAATTTAATTTCTAGTCACTTTTCCAATCTTGTTACCATAATTCTATAATTATTCCAATAATTTCATTGGATTATTCATCATTTATCTAGCAGCATTCCAACCATCTCCTTCAATACCATCTATTGGTTTAAATATAAGTAACATAGATGCAACAGCTCCAACTGGTTTAGGTGGTGAATTCAATGCTTTCAATTCAACCAACTCTTTTGAATCAATCTTACTAAGAGCCTCTTTAGCTTCCTCTAAAATAGGAATGGCATCTTTAAGAATTTAATCAGCTTCCTATTGTTTCTAATTGATTTCTACACTGTCCTTCTCTAATTGTTTTTTCTTTTATGAAGCTTCTTCATTATCCCTTGTAGCAATCTCCTTTTTACCATTAATAATTTTTAGTAAATCCTCAACTTCTCTACTTTCATTAGTCACTTCTACTTTCTTAATCTCTAATTCCCCTTGTAAAACTTTCACTTATTCAGATGCTTCATCCAACTTTAAAACACCATTTGTATATCTCACTATAAGTTCTTAATATTTCTTTCTATTAACAGCCAATAAACGTTTGTAATTTTATAGGAAATCTAAATAGTTTTTGGGTGTGCTGAAATTCTTTCTTCTTAATTATAATTCAAAATCTCTTGAAAACATTTAGATACTCTCATGAACTTTGGTGATATGTTAAATAATCTTAGGTCTGAAAGTTTCATCTTCTAAGTTTTCATCCTTTAAATACTCAGTAGCCACACTTACCAAAGCTTCTTCAGGCCAAGGGAAGAACCAATTAATTTAAGTATTACTAACTAAGCCTGGGAAATTACGACATCTAATTCTCAAAGTATCTCCAGCTGGACTCATACACAAAACAATGTGCATATTGTCTCTAATTTTTTCAAGGAAATAATTCCATAATTCATCTTTTGTTTCTAAAATACCTTTTCTTTTTGCTTCATCTCTCACTTTATCACTCATTTTCTTTTTGCCATCTTCATCAAAAAGAGCTGGTACCATTCCTATTGTAAGCATATTATTTATCAATTCTAAGAAACCTTCTTCTAATACATGAGCATCAGTAAACAAGAAAATTGTAGGTTTCTATGTCAAAAGATCATATAAAGTCTTTAAGTCTTCTCTAAATTCTTTTTCTTTATATCCTCTTGTTAAAGTAATTTAGAATATATCATAACTAGCAGTAAATGCACTCAATCTAGTCAAAGATTATTTACCACTACCACCATAACCTACAAGTAAAGCATGTCCTAATGGGAATCTGATAATTCTGTGAATTTTAGTTAAGTGTTCTAAAGCATCTTTAAACAATACAAGATTCATTTCCTTAACTTCTTCATTATAATCTTATAATAAAGAGTTGAATTTTTAACCAACTTTTTCAAATCCTCCACAATCTTCATATAATTTAGGATCAACTACATCTGGATCAAGTGGATTAGCTGTTAAATAATCACCAAAAAGCAATGGATCTTATATTGCATATTCTAATGTATCACTGAAGTGTTCTCTTATTAAACTTGGAACCTTATCTACATTAATAAGGTCTCTGTCTTAATCATTAATGAGACGATCTACAAAGACACGAGTTAGTTCATTTCTCCATAATCTAATAAAAGATTCTTTAGTTTAGAATTTGTCAAGTGTACTTCTACATAATCCCTCATAGATTCTGCTTAAATCTCTTAAGTTGAAAATGTAATGGAATTTAACTGGAGTACGTGGCAATTAGATTACAATAGCACTATAAATTTGTAAGGTAGCTTAAGTTATTTTAGCAACAGTTGATGAGACTTCTTCTGGGAATCCTTATAAATGTGATTTCAAAATTGAATTATAAATTCTCTCTAAGTTTTCATTAGATGGGAATAGTAATTGATAACAATTAAACAAACTCAAGAATCTTGGATCAAGTGGATTAGCACCAACATTTGGTGGTAAAACAGCTGCAACAAATTAAGTGTCTTTTATAATTTTTTGATCTAGATTTTGACTTCTTTCATAACAGAATCCTTTTTCAATCAAAAACTTCAACCAAGCTATAGGTTATTATGTACCATATATATCTACTTTAGGCATATGGATATCATCAATAAAAATGATTAATTTTTTACCTGCAATTTTAGGACCAAAAATACGACCTGATCTTTTATCAATATTTTCATCTAATGCTGTTTAAACATCAATTGATTTTGTTCTTGATGAAAAATTGATATTTAATTTCATATAGTTTTCAGATGGTAAGGAATTCAAATAATTTGATATAATGACTGATTTAGCAGTACCACTATCTCCTACAAACATACAAGGTTATTTGTGAGTGATATTTTATCCTAAAAGATATGAAAATCTTTTAGTATCCACAGTTGGAACTAAGATTTTTGAAAACTTTCCATCAGGAGGTGGTTAATATTCTGTTACTTTCTTTTCCCAAGCAACCCAAGCTTTATTATCTAAAGTATAATCAAAGAAAAGATCAAACAATGAACCAGGAGGAATATGTCTTTATGCAACTCTTCTTAATACTTCTTCGAATTTCTTACGAGCATCAAACTTTAAGCATGCACCTAGTGACCATACTATTGCAAAAATATAAGCTAATTCAAGATTTTCTTATTCAAATTAAGGATCTTCTTCATTTATAATTGTATCTAACATTTTTGTCAATTAAGTTATGCAATTTAAATTGGTTCTGGGAATAGAAAACTCTAAAACATGCCCTTATTCTTCTCCATCAATACCCTCAAAAATAAGATTCATTAATGTAGGAATATATTTTGTATAAAACTCTTCAAGATTTTATTTCAATCCTTCTGCTTTATCTCCTTTCTTTTACCATTTTGACAACCACTTATCATAAAATGGTTTATATCCTAAATTTTTTGGATCTACATAAACCATACCACATCTACTAATAGTAGCAGGTGATGCATATTAAAGATCAAATACTTCGAATAGTAATTTACAAAATCTCTCCAGACGTATACGATCACCATTAATAAGTGTTAATAATTTGTTATCATCCATAACAGAATTCATATTTTCAACCCAAACAGCATCAACATCACCATCTAATAAAATCCATCTTTAATGCACTTCTTATTAACCAGATGGTTTTTCATTAGCAATACGGAAAACCTTACTTAATATACCATCTTTCCATTCTCTAGTTGTCATTTCCATTACACCATATAATTCATTAACAGTTATAGATTTTGGATTAATACAATAATAGGTAGCACTTTCTACTCTTTTTAAGATTTCTATAACAGCTGACTTTCCTGATCCAGTTGGTCCTACAACCATTGTTGTATGTCTAGTCAACATAGTTTCAAATAATTAAACAACTTTATCAATTTAATCATCTAAAGGTCGATATCCTAATTATTCAACAATCTCTTAGATTTTATCTTTCTTTTCATATGGTTTTCTCTTAACATCAATTTTAGGGAATAAATCAGTAATCAATCCTTAAAATAATGGAACATCTTCAAATATGAATTTAGGCATATTCATGTCTCTAAGTGCTCTCATTAATACAGTATCTTCAGGTAGATCAGCTGCCTCTCTTTTAAGAGAACCTGCCATGACTAACACACTCTTTAAGGCTCTCAAACCAAAATCATAATGGTATTGTTTACTCAATTATTCACTACCCAATTTATATAAAACTGTCATCTTTTTAGCTAAAACTCTGGCTGAATTGAATCCCTAACTCATCAACATAATCTCACAAATAATATTAGAATCAGGTACAACCATAACAACTGGTCTAAAAAGAGCCTTTAAATTATCAGGTAATTCAGTTCTACCAGCATAACCTGGATTCATTGTTACAAATATTCCTACTGTTGTTTTAACTTGCACTTCTTTCTTCAACAATTCTATTGTCTTTTTTTCTTAAACTAAAGCTTATTATATTGTCTTGATTTAAACACTCACAACACTCAAAACTTCAGCTGTAATTCTATTAAATTCATCAAAACATCCCCAAAATCCTGTTTATACTAGACCACTAAAAATAACACCCATAGCTTTGTAATCTAAACCTTCACCACAATTTGTTACACAACATCTTATGGCTAAAGACTTTGCAAGATCTTTAACTGTTTCAGTTTTACCAGTACCTGCAGGTCCAGCAGGTGCTCCTCCTAATTTAAATGTTAATGCAGTTGTCAATGTCATAACACATCTATCTGTTAATGGAGTAATAACTAATCTTCCATTCAATCCTTAATATTCATATCCATAGGTAAAAGTACCAGTACATTATCTAATTCTTATGTCATTATCTTCCAATACCCAATAAAATCTTAATTGAGATTCCCATTCAAATTCTTTAGCATCTAATATTGAATCTTTAACAAAGAAATCAACAATATCTCTAGCATGTACATCAACAATAATTAAAGTATTAATTTTAATACGATCAATCATTTTAAGATCTGTTCTTACTAAATCAATTAAATCATCTAAATCTTTTGTTTATTTTTTTAATTCATCTTTCATGGCATATTTATTACCCTCCTTTACTTTTCTAAATACATCTTCTACTCTCCAAGTCCACCAAACTTATGTACCTGCTATGGATATCATACCAATTTGACTTAAAATCCAAGGTACTCTTTCTTTATTTGCATAATGGAATGTAGCTTCTTTTGTCATTTTCTTAAGTGTTGATTACATTTCTTCATCAACTCTTGTCATCCATAATTCTACAGGACCATCTGTTTTCTATGGTTCTTTATAAGCAAACTCTTCTGATTCATCAGATGTCATACCAATGACCATTCTATTCCTGGATAATAACATTTCTCTACAATTATCAAATAATTTCAATGTATGTGGCTAAACAGCTGATACATCACTAGATCCCAAAATGGATAAAAGATCATCATCTGATAAGAAATAAAATCTTGGGAATACATTTCTTTTTGTATCTAAATAATCTGATAAGGATTTTTATCTTTTATCTAATTAATCAGACAAAGCTTTCAATTCACTGAGTCTTCCATCATTAACAACACAACTAGCATATATATTTGGATTTTTAGCTGTTGATTCCATTATCTTTTTATATGCTTTATCATTTTAATCAAACTTCTTTGAATCTTCTCTTAATTATTATCTAATATCTTCAGATCCCATAAAAATACCCTCTAAATCTTACCATTTCTTTTAAACTTACAACCAAACATCTATTACTTCACTAATTCTATTTAATGCTTATTCCCAATGTCTGATACGTGAAATGAAAGCTGAAACATATTTACTACTAGAAACTGTTTATAAATTAGCCAATTAATCTTCTAACAATTATTTAATTTCATCAACTGTTTTTATGACTTAAAATCCTTTTTTATCTTTGTCAATTATAAAACTTGCTGTTTTCCATGCTTATTCAATTTTACTGATTTCTTCTTCATTCTTATGTTCTTAATTAGCTTCTGTACAAATTTCAGTAACCTTTTCTGGGAATCTAGCTAAATTTAAAGCGAAAACTTATTCTAAAGTCATACTCTTAATTGAAGTCTCAAATTTAACTCCTGTTTCTTTCATCAATTTCTCCCAATGTCTATCTGTTATTGCTCCACTTTTTAATTATTAAATTAATGGGATTGAATCCCTAAAATCTGTGATCTTCTTTGCCAATTTTTCATAAACAGTATTCTTTTCATATTGTTTTGCTAACTTTTTCTTTTGTTTATCAAAATTATCAGCACCATTCTTTAATAAATCAGCATCTAACTTAACCCAAAGCATGACTGACCATTCTTAAATTTAATTTTTAACTGTTCTATAACAATCATATAAAACAGATAAAACCTTATTTTCTTCTTCTATAGCAACCAATTCAGGAAATGAAGATATTGGTAAATTGAATAGTTTTTCTGCCTTAACTAATTCTTCTCTTCTAGCATTCAATTCTGAAACAACAGTCTTATATTCTTATAGTGATTCCAAACCTTTATCTAAGGATGTACTCTCAGCACCTGGACCACCTGCCTTAAAATCTTTATAGAGTAATTTAATATTTTCTTTAAATTGTTCTACCTCCTTTTTTGTAACTTCAGCAAATTCTTTTTTCTTTTCAACTAATTTTGAATCTTTTTTCTTTGCATGATTAACTAATTCATTCCACCTATCATTCAATGAAAATGCTTCTTCCAATTTCTCTTATTCTACATTTTGTTAATACATTTTTAAGGTTCTAAACCTTTCTGTTACATCACCCATTTTAAATTCCATATTCATTGTCATATTCTTGATCTCTTAAATTAAATTCAGAAGTTTCTTTAAATCTTCAATATCCTTTGGTTATACCATTAATTATTCTCTATAATCATCAATCTCTTTCTTAATAGCTTCTAATTCTCTCATACCTAAAGTCTTTAAAACTATTCCATGTTTATCCATCCAATCTTTAGCTTGAGCCTTGAAGCTTTCAATGACATTTCCAAAATATTCAGAAATAAAAAAGGCTTTTCTCTCTCTAGGATACTCTTCAAAATCTTAAATCAAACCCTTATACTTGCTCATCATTATTTCTAAAGATAGAGTTGTTGGATTTTTATCTATTATTTTCTCTACAGCATGTTTAGCCTTTTAATCCCATAAAGGTTTCTTTTTATCATCTTCCCACATCTCCTTAAAGTTATTTACTTTATCACTAGCCTTCTCTCTTATAATACCAATTTACATAGCAATCCTAGTAATTATTGGATTTCTTATTATTTAGCTATAGAATGTATGATACTATATTTCTTCATTTGCACTACGACTCTATTTCTTTTCACAAAACATACAATATCCATCCATCCATCTCCAAAATCCCTAAGAAGCTTCCTTAATACTTGTTGAAATCTTTTCTAAAACAGTTGTGACCTCAGGAATAGGAGGAATAGTATTTAATTAGGGATGATTATACTCTGCAGTAATTTAAAATAAAGGCACCTATTTACCACTTGGTTGTTATAATAAATTTTTAAAAGTTAAAAAGCCTCTTAAAGTCATTTTAACTAAAGCATTATATATTCTTCTTTCCCAATAGTAATAATACTCCCTCATTCTTGGTTCACCTTTTGATGAACTATTGAATATTGATTCTTCAATATTTCTTAAAAAATTATCACCAACTAATTTATATTTCTCTACTAATTCCTCTATTGTTTTATTAAGATGTTCTTCAAAATAGCTTTAGAATTCATTCAACTACGGTAAAGATGCATTTTCCTTTCTTGTTTCAAAATCATACTCTCTTAAGATTTAAGCTTCCTCAATTGATTTTACTATATCTTCTATCATTCCTGTAGATTTTCTAACTTTCTTTTTGATATCCCTAAATTCATTAATAGCTTTAAGGCAATTATCAATAAAATCTGGAATTCCCAAAGATGCCAAATTCAAAGATTCATGTCCAGGTTCCAAGGCTCTATTTAATTTCATTATTTTCTCTTTCAATAATTCTTTTTCTATTGGCTATAAGGTGTGAACTGCTTCATCATATTCTCTTAACATTATTTATAATCTATCAATATAACCATAGAATTCTTTTTCTAATTTTGAAATATTTATAGTTGTTTAATTGATCTTATATCCCATCTTTTCTAATTATTTTGTTTCCTTTATTAAAGTCTTAAATTCATCCTAAAAGAACACTGTATATCTACGATTCCAACTACCTTCTTCCTTTGGTTGTTCATGTTTTGTTAAAATCCTATTTTTTTAATATTACAAGGCCTTTTCTGTAATTGATTTTTCCCAACTTTCAAACTTTTCCTTTTAAAATTAATCCAATTTCTTAGCCAACACTCTATATTCATTTTTTGCTTCATTGTATTATGATCCCAAATCTTTAGGATTTTTACTCTCTTTGTTTTCTTGTTTATCTTATCCATCTTTTTTTTCAATAAAAGTCTCTTCTCTTGTTATAAATTTAAGAACTGGTCTTTTTATTCTATAAAATATTGATCTAGCCCAACTTATAGATCCTGCTACAGGTGGTCGATTTTTTGATGATATTAAAGAAACATCAGTTGCTTACTATCCTTTTTCAAATAGCCCTTGATTTTACTTTAATTCATTTTTATATTAGGCTAACACTTCCTAATACTTTTTTTGTAAAGTTGTACTGATATCCTCTAATGTATCAATACTTTTAAAATTCTATAATAAATCAAAAGCTCCCTCTGCTGATCTTAAGGATTTGAAAGTTTCATCTATTAAGTCAATTGTTTTTCCAACAATTTATTTTTGATTCTCTTAGAATTTCTAATAAATAGTTTTCCATTAACCAGCATTTCCTTTTTAAAAGAAATTATAAGGACTATTAACAATAGGAGTAATCAATTATTTAACATCTTCAATTCTTTTATCTATTTCTTAAGCATTTCCTGTGACCTTCTTTAAATTTGGACCCAAGAACACTAAGAATTTTCTCACTGTATCTATAACCTTCCTCAATTCATCTAATCTATTAGCCATATACTCAATTCTTTCTTAAATAGTTCTGACAGTAAAATCCCAACGATCAAGATTCTCTTCTTCTATTGCTAATTTAGTCTTATGATAGAGATCTTTCCAAGACTTGAGAATTTCAGAACCTTGCATTATTAAATTGATGCTTGTCTCTAATTATTATTCATAAGGTAAATCATCTCTGAGAGTGAATAATTATGGTATTTTAATTTAAGATTCTACTTTATCAGCTATTTCTTCTGAAATCAATTATAATAGATTCTACATTTTATCTCCTTCTTTATAATGTCTAGAAATAATCCAAACCATTTTAAGTCCATTCATTAGAGAAGGTAATGTTTCTTTGATTCCGTTCAATCCATCTTAGTCTAGATTCTTAAATTATCTTTCAAGAGTAGTTAGAAATTTAACATTGTCCTTAGCCTCAGCCTAAGCTTTGGTTAATTCTGCAAATTGGCCATTAAATTCCAATACAGATGATTAATTATCCTCTAAATATGTTTATAATCTTTATCTCACTTTAGCAACAATAGGGTTTTGCTATTATTAGTTAATAACTTGTGATTACCAGTTGTTAATATAATGTACTCAAATTTGCCGATCTTGATCTCCATAACATGATATCCGCCAAAGCAGAATTTTTTTCTGTTTTTCTACTAGCTTCCTTCAATATGGTTTGTCTTATAGTTTGTGACCATTTCCCTATATAATCTTCATACTTCTCCATAAGTTCATAATTCTTTAAAGCAGTTTCATCATCAATTTAATCAACAACATCTGGCAATTCAATAGTAATTGTGCCTGAAACCTAAAATTGTAATTTAAATAGTTACTTGTTGACTTGAATGTTCTATTTAGCTAGTAAACTTTTAGAGAGTAGTTCGCAATTCGACTTTTGATTCTAATGGGATGTATACTCTTTCAATAAGCAATTGTAAGTGCTACAATTGCTTAATGTTAGTGGGTTTAGCACTTTTTGAATTCATAAAAAATAATTATGATTAAGATATTTAAAATCTGACTTGTTTAATAATTACAGAGTAATTATATTATAAAATAGATATAATATTCTTCAGATGCTAATAAATTATTGTTTTGTTTAAGGAGTCTTAATTTCTGATACATCTTCCTCTTCTTCGAGGGATTATTGAAATTAAAATTTAAAGTAATGATCTATCTTAATTTAATATTCTTGGTTATTTTAAAATTCACAAGCCTCATTTATAAATTCAATAATTCTTTATAATGTAGTAGATGGTCTATTGGAATTATGATCTCCTTCACAAATATCCAATTTTTTAGTCATTTAACAATTTTCATATAATTTAAGAGTGTATTAATAGGAAATGAGAGTATCAGATTTACCTGCAACAAAAAAGAACTTTTTATTAGGAATCACTTATTTTAATTTATCTATTGGGTTGAGGAGATTGATATCAAATTAAGCATGATTCAATATTTTCCATCTCAAAATTGGGATAGCAAGATATAATATGAAAGAAAAGACTCCAAATTGTCTATTTCCAATATCCTACAATAATTATCGAAATTCTGAAAAAGCACTATCAATAATGTAAGATCTAATTTTAGTATTTTCTGTTAAGAGAAGAGCAGTAACAGCTCCCATACTTCGACCCCATAGCATAAATTCATCAACTTTTCCAAAGTTAATTTCAATATATTTCATCAGTTCTATTACATCTTAACTCTCATATACTCCCATTGTAATACATTCACCTTGAGACATGCCACAAGCAGCAAAATCTAAAACACATAAATTAATATCCCATGATGCTAGGACTTCAGCATATCTAATTCCTTCTAATCTGCAACTTGCATTTCCATGTAAGTAAATCATGCATCTATGATTTTATGCTTTTGTTAAAAAATAACTAGCATTCAATTATATGTTTCTAGATTCAAATACAAAATCAACTCTAACTATAGCTTTTGTTTGTAAATATCTTATTTTTGGTCCTTTTTATATTGTAAAAGTGTATTACCTAGATCACTTATCATATATTATCTACGAGGGGGCCTAATAATTTGACGACAATATGAATCAAAACAATTCATAATTATTATGATAGTAGAGAATGTTAAAAAAAACAAATTCTCTTTCTCTCGAAAGAGTGAATCTGAATAATAATGTAAACTAGAATAGTTCAAGAATAAACTATAAGGTAAGGCATTTTTCTATGTGTAGGAGATGTATTGCAATTTCTCAAGAATACTAAATAAGATGATTAATCATTACAATCATTTTTGTAGAGGATAGGAATAATTCTAGAAGGTGATGAAGAGAAGTATATTTTGGATATAAAAGAATATCATAATAAATATATAGAAGGAGATATTTTAGGAGAGGGTTGTATAGGATTAGTAAAGAGTGTGAAAAGAAAGAGTGATGATTTTGAATTTGCTTGCAAAACAGTCAAAACTGATTCAGAAGAAATTGTAAAGAAAGTAAAACTTCAAAATATTTCTAAAGATGATAATGGAATTTAAAAACCTAAAGAGATTAAATCATCCTCATATAGTATCTATGAAAGAGATTTATATCTAATGGAATGAAGGATTTTAATCAACTGGAATGGTCTGTGTAATTATGGAGAAAATTGATGGAAGAGAAATGTTTGAAGTTATTTAATAATAAAAACAATATAGTGGTATTATTTTAACTAAGAAAGAGACCATTGCCCGTGTATTATTCATATAGATTTTAGAAGCCATCAAATATATGCATGAGAATTATTGTTGTCATAGAGATTTAAAACCAAATAACATATTATGTGCCCATGATGGTAAATCCATAAAAATAACTGATTTTAATGTAAATAAATTTACAAAAATGTAGGTTTCAAAATTTAATGATAGTTATAAAGAGTTTGGAGATCTTAATTAACATGGTAAAATTGAAATGTGGACATATACTGGAACTGTTGCATTCTCAGCTCCTGAAATATTTTCAGGTAATCTTTATAAGTAAATAAATTTATGTAATTAGTGAATAAGTTGATTTATGGAGTGCAGGTGTCATATTATATGTAATGTTAAGTGGAGAATTGCCATTTAATTCTGAATATCTTAATGATTTAATTGAATAGATTAGATAATGTAAATATGACTTTGCTGGAATTATATGGACTTAAATCTCTGAATCTGCTAAAGATCTTATAACTAATCTTTTAAAATTAGATCCTGATAGCCGATTCACACCAGAATAGGCTCTAAATCACCCTTGGATCACTCATGAATAAAGCAATTCAGATATTCCAAGATATTAATTAGAAATCAATATGGCTCGCATTTTGAGAGTTAAAAATATTAATCAAGAATCTAAAATCAAATAAATATGTTATCTATTTGGAGCTGGAGATATTTGGAAGAGACATTCTCTAGGTTAAGATACTAATTTAGATTTATATGATAATTTGAAGAAATATAGATCTATTGATATATCTGATAGTTGGAAAAATGCATAAATTAAAGTGACCAAAGACTAAAGCAAAAAGGGGGTTTATACAATAGATTATCCTTTTACCGATTCTGATTGAATTATAAAATTTAATAATTTAATAATTTCTTGGTTAATTTTATACAAAGAATCTATAAACATTCATTATTGTGAGTTTTTTTATTTTTTAAATTATAACCTATATAGTTATTTTCTACAAAAAACTTGTCAATAAACAAATATATCTATTACTATAATTATTATATTTATCTAAGTTTATAAAATAATCATAAAGTTCATTTTGATTTTCACTAAAATCCTTTTATTTCTGATTTTTACTATATCTCTTTTAATTCAATCAAGTCTTGGGTATTTTAAGGATCATTTAAAAGTGAATCTTTGACTTCATTTGGTTAATTGCCATTCATCATTGATTATACGATTTAATCATAAGTTATTATGTTCTATCCCCATTATTTATACTAGTAGAAGATACCAAAACAAGCTAAAATTATAATACAAGTAAAATAAATATAATATCTGTAATCTGAATTTCCTGAAATACTCCTAATTTCTGAAGGAAACCCTCCAGCTATCAAACCTATTGCCTTAAAAACTAAGTATGACTAGATATGGTTTTATATATATTTATACTCCTAAAAAGCTAGTACTAAAAATGATTAGATGATCGAATAATCTAAACGATAGAACACTACATCCAAAACTTAAAACTACTATAATTGAATATAATAAATATTATGATGTAATAAACTGAACCAATAATGCATTCCATAAAAGTAATGACAAAACTACTCCTAGTCCAATACCTATTGCAACAATTCCAACCTTATCAAGATGCATAGATAAACCTCCTACAAATGCTCCAAATAATACAGAAATTATTAATGCTATCCATAAATAAAATGGATTGTCTCCCATATCTAATTCACTAGATATATAAAGTGAAAAGAAAAAGCCAATTAAGTAGCCAAAAATAAATAGAGTTGGCTTTAAGATTTATTTACCCATTAAACATTCTGTTAAACCAATTATTATTAGAATTGCAGAAAGAAATTTCTTATTATCATTTAGAAATTAAACAATTTAAGAAAATAAAACTAATGGACATCCATCATCAGCTTCCATATTAATAGTATATAATTGTTTGTCCTTTTCATAGGATATATCCAATATCTTAAGACCTTCTTATTCATCTTAACAATTTAGTACATAATTTACTGAAAATCCATTTAATGTACTATTTTTTAATGAGATTATATCAATACTTATTAAATTCTGCCTGCACACCTTCATTAGATTAATCTTAATTAATAAGTTCAAATGAATCTGCAAAGTATTAATTTGTATTAATCAATGATATGCATTATTATTCTGGTGTTCCTTCATTATTTATTATTACAGCAAATGTATTATATGTTATTTGTGGACATTTTAGAATTGATTAACAAAATCGGAAATATAATGTACTTGTTTCTAAATTATGAATAAAGAATACCGTTTAGAATTTATTTATATTCCTTTGTTTATAAATCATCAAATATATAAACAGCATCAGAATTAATTACTTTTTTACATTTGCTTCCATTAATTGTTATTAGGACACACCCTAAGATTAGTATAAAATATTTATAATTCATAATTATTAAATGAAATTGATTAGAAATAATCAAAATTCCAAAAATTAGAATTCTATGTTTTAAATGATTAATAAGAATTACAAAAAATTATATAATCTTCAATATTGTTTTTTTATGCCTTAAGTTAATTAAGAAGCTTAATTTAATAATTGATCAGACCATTTTACAATTTTCTTACACTATGAACAAATTATTGAACCTAATTGAATTATATTAAAATACTAAAAGGTTGATGCAGAATATTTGCATAACATGTAGGACATTGAAATACTTCATATTATACAGGTATTTTTACAAATTTACCACATGTTATATTCTTACATTAATAAGGTGTATTATCTTCATTTTCTTAATAAGCTAAACAATATGAACAAATTGAATATCTTAAATATATTGATAAAATAACTTTTTATTAATTTTATTTGGATTAGCAACAATAGACTTAGTTTGTCTAATTTCTGGTATAAATTATATTTCTTCCACTTTAAATTCTTCAAACATATAATTTTGATTGTTAAAACTCATATGATTATATATTAATTTAATATATTAAATATTATAAGATTATAAGGTCTATTCAATAAATTATAAATATAAAAATTCTATGATTAGAATCTAGGTTTATAAAGAAAATCAATCTAATTTAATATGAAATAATTTTAATAGTTAGAAAAAGTAATCAAGATTAATTTCTAAATTTTTTTCCTCAATATAATTCAAAATTGGATGAATTTTTTTTAACACTTTTTCATTTATATTTAAGTTGATATATTAAATTGATATCAAACCATCTCTATCTGAATCTAATTATTTAAATATTTTTTCAACAAAATTAATATTGTTAACAACTTCCTTTTCATTATTAATCAAATTAGAATTTTTATTATTCAATTTTATCATTTTATTTGCAATTAAATTTGCCAGTATCTCATCTTGCTTATCTACTTTCTTTTTAACAAGTCTAAATGTTTGATCTTTTCTTATTAATGGTTTGAAATATTATTAATTAGTAGCTTTATCCTTTTAAGCTGTATCTTAAGCTAATCTTTTTTATTATAACTTCAATTTCTAATCAACTTATTCTTAAATCAATTTTTCAGCATGTTATAATTATTCTTACTTTTAAGGTTTTTTCTTAACATTTTAACCACTATTTGGATGAAATGGATATATTTAACTCATAACTCTTTCCCTTAAGATTTTCTTTTTTGCATCAATCAATTTTGCATCTTAATATAGTTTTGAATGAATTGGTTCTTCAGAACTACCTCTTTCTTTTACTATTAAACGAGATATGCTATTAATCTTTGGTATTGCATAATTTATTTATTATTATTCTTGATCATGTTCTTGTAAAGCAGTCTTCAATCTTTTTTTCTAGTTAATGGCATCTGCATACAACTATTCAAAAACATCGGTCTCTTTTATTATTAAATTTAATACCTGTTTTATTTCTGTATAATTTTTATACAAGTTGCTATGTATTTAAAGAGAGAATAGAAGTATGACGAGTTTTTACCTAAAAAACTATAAAAAATTAATACTGGCACTTTTAGCTATCTTTTGATCTCTGCAATTATAAATTATTTTCCTTCTTATCTAATTTGATGTCTATCACAAAAAAATTATGTCAATAGTTCAATATCATCTCCTTCATAAATACAAATCTATTCTATTTTTTCACCTGTATCCAAACTAACAATTGCTTACAAATTAATCATAAGGCAATAAAAATTATTTAAGATGTGAGAAAAATTAATTCAATTAAAATTCTTATTCCAAATAATTCATTTGATTGGTTATGTAAATTGTAAATAGAATTAAAACCATAATAATTATATATGAGAATCCTTCTTATTGAAATTATCAGTTTCAATCATCTTAATCAATAGTATTTATCTATAAAACATTTTTTATTAATAAAATAAATTTTCCATTTTATTCAACAATTAACAATTTATAAAATGATACAAATTTATTTTGAATAATTGATATATAAAGATATCAAAATTAATGATAACAACTCTATATTATAATAATAAGGAAAAGAGGGAAATAAATAGAATTTTAATATAAAATAATTAATATATTTGTTTATTTATTTATAGTAAATATTCACTAACATATATTATGAAAATCATCTTCAAATTTCAATAATATTTCATTAGCTTCATCTGCAATCTCTTAATTATTTGACAAAGCGTATTACATTAAATGATGTGGATAATCCATTTAAAATGCTTGAACACTAAAAACACTTAATAAATTATTTAATGATTATAAAGTAAATAAGGTAGAAAATTAATCAAGAGAAAAGTCTTTTAATAAATCTATTAAAATTAAATGAGCTTCCAAATCAACTAAATTCTAAATTTATAATTCATTTGAACTTTCAATTAATATCTTAATACAACGTATTGAAGCTTCTCTTACCTTTTTAGGGTAACAATCTTCACTTAACCTTATAATTTCTTTAAGTATAATATTATCATCATAAAAAGGTTACAATAAGTTATTGAAAGTTTATGATAATTAAAAAAATATTATACTTAATAAATTGAGTACAGAAGGTATTATTTCATTGTTATTTAATCTAATAACCAATTTACAATATTCAATAACTTGATTTTGTAATAACTCATAAAAACATTCTGTTTCATTAATACAAAAATAGGATAATAATTTAGTAATTTAATCTACTAATGTTATACATTCCATACTTAAATTTATCAAATTTAGTATTAAATCTTTATCTTATTATAAAAAGTTTAAATTTAATTTCTATACTATAATACAGTAAATCTCAATTTAATCTGATATAAATTATGGTTTTTCTTTTAATCCATAATTTAATAGTTTCTTTATCAATTCCACTAAATAATCACAATCAAAAAGTAAAAAATCATCATAAATGCAATTAACAAAATTTTTTAGACATTTTGATATTAATAAAATTGTCTAATTATCATTTTTAGAAATAGAATTATTAGTAAGATCATTAATAGCAATTATAAGATCTAATTATTCTAATTTTTGGGAATTAGAATTACACCAAACATTTATTAAAAGTTCTAATGCAGTTCTAACTTCATTTCCATTTGAAATTAATCCTGATATAATTTAAAGAATATTGAAATTCATATAGCTATTAGTGAGTAACTTATCTTATATTTCATCTGAAAAAAATGTTAAATTGATAAATATTGTTAATGACTCCAAAATTAAAGTATTTTTATTTATAATCTAATACATTAAAAGAGAGAGTAAATTATCAATATTGTTCTCAATTAACTAAATTTGTTCATTTGATAGTTTCTAATTAATACAAAAAAGTAAGCAAGAATTCAATTCTTTCAAATGCTCCTATGTTATTATTCTAGGGTTTTTAATCATATCAATTAATTGATTAAAAGAAAAAGTTTATTATATCTATGTATTAGCTAATACTCTTTTCTATTTGAAAACATTTTAATGAAACTATTGTCTAATCTGAGTTCTAAATAATTCACGCTTATATTTAATCATATTTGTTAATTAAATAAATTAATTATTTATATATTCATTAAAAACCATGGAATATTGATGTTTTCATTTCAAATCATACATACAAAATTTATAAACTATATTCGATAATTATAATATAATTTGTTTAATATAATAAATAGTATTAATTGATTTATTTATAATTTTTGTATAAATATAATTTATACAATTTAATAATACATTTAAATAAAACAACCTAAAAATTGGATAATTTATGAAACTTATATAATTTAGAAAATCTCAAATTTCATGAATAATTTATGGATTTTTAAAGGTTTATTATGAGAATTTAAAAATTATCTTTATGAATATTACATTCAAACTGATAGTTAACATTATTTATTTGATTTCTTCGATAAATAATTATAATTGTATTTCTGATTTTTGAGATATAAGATAAATAATGATATTATTTAAATTCTTACCTTAAAATAATTTTGTTTGAGATTATAAGATAAAGTTTAACATTAGAAAAAATGTTAAATTACCATTACTATGTTATGAGATAGGTAGATTATTGAAATATAAGGATTTTAAATCTTCTCAGATAAAAGAATAGATATTTTTTAAAGTGAAAATGAAAATTTGATTTATTTTTTTATGTTAATATAATTGTCTTAGTATGCTAGTGATCTATAGATTAAAAAATTTATTAAAAATAATGAAAACAAGGAATTCTTAGAGATAATCATAAAGAGAAGACTTGTCAGTGACTTGTTAAGAGGTATTAACTATAANAAAAAATGTTAAATTGATAAATATTGTTAATGACTCCAAAATTAAAGTATTTTTATTTATAATCTAATACATTAAAAGAGAGAGTAAATTATCAATATTGTTCTCAATTAACTAAATTTGTTCATTTGATAGTTTCTAATTAATACAAAAAAGTAAGCAAGAATTCAATTCTTTCAAATGCTCCTATGTTATTATTCTAGGGTTTTTAATCATATCAATTAATTGATTAAAAGAAAAAGTTTATTATATCTATGTATTAGCTAATACTCTTTTCTATTTGAAAACATTTTAATGAAACTATTGTCTAATCTGAGTTCTAAATAATTCACGCTTATATTTAATCATATTTGTTAATTAAATAAATTAATTATTTATATATTCATTAAAAACCATGGAATATTGATGTTTTCATTTCAAATCATACATACAAAATTTATAAACTATATTCGATAATTATAATATAATTTGTTTAATATAATAAATAGTATTAATTGATTTATTTATAATTTTTGTATAAATATAATTTATACAATTTAATAATACATTTAAATAAAACAACCTAAAAATTGGATAATTTATGAAACTTATATAATTTAGAAAATCTCAAATTTCATGAATAATTTATGGATTTTTAAAGGTTTATTATGAGAATTTAAAAATTATCTTTATGAATATTACATTCAAACTGATAGTTAACATTATTTATTTGATTTCTTCGATAAATAATTATAATTGTATTTCTGATTTTTGAGATATAAGATAAATAATGATATTATTTAAATTCTTACCTTAAAATAATTTTGTTTGAGATTATAAGATAAAGTTTAACATTAGAAAAAATGTTAAATTACCATTACTATGTTATGAGATAGGTAGATTATTGAAATATAAGGATTTTAAATCTTCTCAGATAAAAGAATAGATATTTTTTAAAGTGAAAATGAAAATTTGATTTATTTTTTTATGTTAATATAATTGTCTTAGTATGCTAGTGATCTATAGATTAAAAAATTTATTAAAAATAATGAAAACAAGGAATTCTTAGAGATAATCATAAAGAGAAGACTTGTCAGTGACTTGTTAAGAGGTATTAACTATAATTTCTCAAAAATCTCATACCTTATATATTAACTATTTTTTAAGCCTTATTTTAGAATGTATCTATGAGTGAATTCCCCCTTAACAGTAGTGCTTAAACTCCTAGAAAGAAAAGAGGACCGATAAGTAAGAAACATAAATATGTACTTCTGTTATTTAAATAAAGACCACAATAAATTTGAAAAAACATAAATCCTCGAAATAATTTATCTGCTATGAAGACAAAGATTTAAATATTCCCGAGAAATACTAATCAATCTTATAAAAACATGTAAGAATTATATTTAAAAAAATTAAAGAAATCTGATGATGATAGAGAATCTGATTCAGAATAAATTAAACATGCCATTAACTACTTGTACAAAGACCTATTATAATGTATTGAAAGAGAAAAGAATTGAATTATATTAATTTTATAATGCTCAAAAAGTACCTCTTGCAATTCAACTCGAAAGACTACTTCCAATAAAAAAGAGTACATACTAAAGATTCTGAACACACTCGACATTTTGAATAACATGTAGATCTTATTAACTATAATAAAGAACTATTTAAAAAGAAGTATAGCAACAGAAACAAAACCAGCATTAAAACCAATCGACATGGAAGAAACTCGAAAAGAAGAGTTAACTAAATTTAGATCCATTTCACTCTATAATAAGAAGCAAATTCGAATGCCTACTTCAGCAGAGAAGTGTTGCTCCAATGAGAAAATTAGAGTTTTTAATATATTCAACAGTACTCCAAGAAATGTTAAACCTAGTAGATCTCAATAATAGTTGAATGGATTCAAAGAAAAAGTTGTATATTCATCACATAATCGAGTAATTAACCAATAAAATTTTAGTAATCATCTGCTGCTAAACCTCCTATCTCTAGTAGAATCAATGATTCATAAGAATTATTCTAAAAAGTATCTAAACCAAATATGATTCCTTTGAGAAGCTTTTTTAAAGATAATCAAGTTAAACAACAACAAAAAAATATAAAATTAGAATTAGAAAAACATGCAAATAACAATATTTTGGAATTATTACTCTTAACGACTGGAGAATTAAAGAAAAAGTTTGAAGATGAACACAAGTTACGAGATAGTAATAGTAGATAAAACTCAGAGGAAAGAGTTAGAGTTAAAGTTAGAAATAGCCATAAATTTCCAAAGGATTTCTTTTTATGATTATATTATTTAATTAATGCTCAATGTTCTCAAATAACTTTAAAATGAAATGACTTCAAAAAATGATTAAATAAGAGCTAAAGCTACTCACTAATTTAGAGAATAATTAGAATAACTTGATGTTAATCAAGAAGAATCAGAATTCTTAATTGAATTTTTTCTCCACAAATTAAGTGATCCTTAATCCTTACTTGATACAACATATATTTTACTAAAATTAAGTAAATCTTAAAAGAGCATTAATCCAACATTTATAAAAATGATATAGAACAAATAGATAATTATTCCTTCATTTTCTAGAGAAGCAAGAATTAATTTTTATCAAATTTTTCTTAATTTTCCTATTACATTTGAACTAGCTTCATTAATACTCTAGAGTATTATAGGAGAAAAAGATCCAAGAAATATTTTAGTTGCATTTTAACTATGTGATGCTATATTATAAGAAAAAAATATAGGAAGTTAATATAAGAGAGAAATTTTTGAGTTTTTAGATTGTTATTATCCTATAGAATTTAATGAAAAAGCAGATCCAAGGTATGATATATATTTAATTAGATTTTAAATAAAAAAAGTAGAAATTGAACATATACTTAATAAATGTCTATTTAGTGAAGTATTATTAAATGAATCCATATTACTTTTACAAGATAAAATTGTATCTGCTTATGATAGAGCATAAGGATCAGCACTTAAAAGTGTTATGTGGATAATTAAAAATTAAAATAAAATTACTATAACATAAATTGAAGAGATATTTGAATCTATTTAGAAACTTGCAGAATAAGTTATAATGGATGATGATGTTATTTAATTAATTCCAATTACTTTAATTGAAATTTGTAATAATGAGAGTTTTAAAAAAGTTAAAGCAAAAATAAAAACAATTTCTTTGAAAACTATTGAAGAAATACCAGCAACTTAATAAGGATTTATTTATTTTAATTTTTTAAAACTTTTAGTTTAAAATCATGAAGAAACAATTTTTTAAGATATTGTTCAAATATTTAATAAAAAATTTGATACAAAAAATATTAATGTTACTTAAAAAAGGTTAGAGAATGTAATCTCAACAATTGCAGAATATAAAAAATATAATAGAGATTTTATTTCTGAATTAAAAAATAATCAAAAATCACAATTATATGATAAATTATAATAAGGAATAAATCATAAGATGTAAAATGTCTTTATTCTTACTCTTAAATGTTTAGCTGACATTATGAAATATTACATAGATTAATAATAAAATTTGGAAATATTTTTATATAATTAAATTAATAATAGGGAACTTCTAGAATAATAATGCATTTTAGATTATTTTGCTAAAAATGGAATTGTGGATATTAAATAATATTAATAGTTACTCAATTTTTGGTAGGAAAATAATTAGTTACTATATGATTACAGTTTAACATGCTCTTTATACAATATTTAAGATCATTTTTCATAATTTACATTAAATTTAATTAATAATTAACATCTTTCAATAAAATCAGAGTAAATATCTGCTCTTAAAGGTTATTTAGATAATAATACAATTCCTTATTAAATAAGATAAAATTAGGCTTAATTAGTTATTAACCATATTTATAATCCTTTAAATAAAAATAGAAAAAACAAACTAATAAAACAATTTATTTAATTCATATTAAAGTAATTTGCTTTTAGTTAAAATATAATTAAAGATATTACTCTTGAATATATACTTAATCTTGAAGATGAATAATTATATTATTATATTCCTTTAATGGATTATGATTTGAATGAAAATCTCATTTAATCTATACTTGAAATGATATACAAATAAGACTTTAAATAGAAAGATGTGTAAATAATAAATAGAAGATATATATATAAACTAATTTAGTAAATTATTAATAATATATATATAGTTCTTGTTTATCAAAATATCAAAAAGAATTAAATCTAAATTTTCCATCAATATCATAAATGGAGATATTTTTTAATGATTATAATTTAAATTAGTTACAATTATATCTAATTATACTTAGATAATAGGTATATATATTTATTATTAAATTTAGATGATGTTTAATAATGAAATAGTTTTTGAAAAATTGAAAGAATTATCTTAGAGTCATCCTTAATTAATAATTCAAATTATTAAACATAAAGAAGTAGAAAATAAACCATTTCTATAAAAATCAATAGTTGAAATAATTAAACAATTAAATCATAAACAAACAATAAATTATTTAATCAATTAAATAGATGAAGAATTCATTAATGATTTAGCAAATCTTGAATTATTGTAATTAATTATTGAATATTTCAATGATGTTAAAATTGATAAACTAAAATAACTTGCTTTAATTGTGAATTGGTGTCCTTTACTGAAGTTAAAAGTGATTGATTAATTAGCTAAATTAGAAACCAATGATATCAAGGTTTTGTATACTTTAATTAATATTGTAATGAATAACTATGAGGAAGCTAAATATAATTTAGATCTTTATAATACAGGGATTAATTTATTTAAAAGATATTTAAATTATCCTAAAAGAGTGGTTAGATAAGCTGCTTAAGAAGCAATAAATGAATGGTGTATAGTATTTTTTAAAGGTTTATGATATTAAATAAAACTAATCATTATTTTTTCTTTAATCTTGATAATTATTACATAAGTTATTCATTTTATTAAAGCAGATTAGCAGTAATTGTAATTTATTCAATATTTGGTTTTTATGCTTCATCCTTTTCAGCTTCAAGTATTGTACATTTTTAATTCAATTTTTCTATTTGTTCTTTTTATTGTTTAATCTGCTCTTATAACTAAAGTATGACTGTCAAAAGGTTAGATTGATCTCCATCTATAGATTCAATTCCATCTTCAAAATGATTGACTTCTTTTTATTGCTGCATTTACCTATGTGACTTTACAGATTTCATTGGAGTAAAATATAAACTACGAGCACTCATTGGTTATCTATAACTAGAATTACCATTTGTTTTTTGAATTGGCTTTGAAAAAAAAAAATCTGAATCCTCTTATTCAGATTTATGTAAAATAGAATTTCTTTCTTAGCAATCTTATTAAATCTTCTAAACAACTTTTTCAATATTATGTTGATGAAGCAAAATTGTCATAGATCTAATATTATATTATTTCATATTAAAATTAATTGAAACAATTATAACAATCATCTTATTCTATGTTAAATAATACCAAATATAATAAGATATTTAAGTCTAATCAACTAATAAAACTTAAAAGTTAAACTATATATAATTCTAATATTAAAAAATTAGATTTATTTTATGGAGATTTAATTTATATAAAATTGTTAATTATTTAGATAATAAGATTTTAATCATATATATTTTTCCATTTTTATAAGTATTTAGAATATTTTGAAGAAATTTATTATGTATTCAAATAAAATGCATCTATTTTTTGTATATAATTTTAATCATTGCCAAAATTCATGAATAATGTTTTTATTAAAATACTACTTTATTATATTTTTTTAATGAATACAATTAAAATTTTAATTTTAAACGAATAATTTATTATTAAATCGATTAAATTGCAGTAGATTAAAATCAAGAGAAACAGAAAACACTAGAGAGTTTTCATTTCCAATAAAAGAATCTGTAATGTTTATGTTAAAATTTTAGAATAACACCAAAAAATATTTATTGTATGAAATTATCAATTTTCACTTGAAATATTGGTCAACATTTTATAGACTCTTTCAAGAAGTGGAAAAGAGATGTACTTAATTGAAAATTAAGAAAATGATAATATCAGATATTTTTGGTTTTGTTATAGAGTTCACTAGACACCTATAATATATGAAAATAATTTTGTTTTATGCATACACAATATTGAGTTATTAATGAATAAATATATTCCAGATATTGTCTGAATGATGATTTTGGTTAAAATGTAGAAAAGTAGTATTATTTTGAATAAATAATAGGAGATAGCAATTAATAGAGGAAAATAAAAAGAAGTCAGAATAAAGTATATAAATTGTCTAAAATTTATTAAATAGTAAATTATTAGAAACCAAGTACAAGAGGATGTGAATAGTCATTCGAAGACATAAAATTTATAGATAAATTTAAATGAGGGAAATTTAGTAAATTTAATTGTATCTACACATAAATAATATTGTGATTATATAGATAAAATTGAATTATGCTATGATTAATAATTTTATTAAAAAAATAAATATTTTATATGTCTAAATAAGATATGAAGGAAATAAATGACTTGTTAGTTTTAGATTATGATGTATTTGGAAAATGCAATGATATGATGGTAGTTTTAAATTGAATATTTAAAGAGTTTTATCAAATCTACACAACCTGTTCAAAAAGATGATCCATAGATATGTAAAAAAGTTAGTGCAGTAGCAAAATTAATAAATTAACTAATAAAATTTTTAAAAGATTCAGATAATTCTAATTTAAATAATTTACCAGATTATTATGATATTGTGTACTTGTTGAATAATAACTTATAAAATAATTTAACAGTTCAAGCTAAAAAAATGTAATTAATAGAAGCAAGCAATTATGAATTAAAAAATTAGATAACAATTTAAACTTAAAAAATATAATAATTGAATAAAGATTTATAAATTAAAGATAAGGAAAATTAATAATTAAGAAAAGAGGTAATATTATTATAGTGTATCTTAGATTAAAGCATTAAAACATTAAATATAATAACTAGAATACTTAGAGTTTTAAGTAGAATAAGAAATGAATAATCAAAATTAAAGTTTAAATGAGGATAATAATCTATTATAAAATGAAATTACTTAATTAAAATATTAGATAGAATTAAAGGAAAATACTATTAAATATCAAGAAGGAGAGATAAAGTTATTAAAATTATAATTGTAAAGAATTTAAGGTGATTAAAGGCAAGATATAAAACATCATCTTTTTTATGAATAATAATAAATATTTAAAGAGAATTAGGAATTGCTTAATAAAATTAATTAATTATCTTTTAAAAATAATTATCAACCTATTGAAAATGTATAAAAAGGAAAAGAACATCAAAATGTGAAAGAAAATAAAATATAGAGTTAGTAAATAGAAATAATGTAAAATAGAATCTTTAATTTTCTTAATTAATTATCATTACATGGCTTTTTAATTAGTGCTTGGATAGGAGCATATGTAATTATATAATATTATAAATGATCATTTATTATTATATTAATTTAATTTATTTAATTATATTATAAATTTCAAGATGGTAACTTATCATATATATTCAATCAGCAACCTATTAATGATATTAATGTAGATGAAGTATTAAAAGGATTATCAAATGTGGAAGGTGCAAATGGTTTTGTGATATTTAATTAAGATTGTAATTAAACTATATTCATAATTATTAGGTATTCCACTAAAAAGATCAGAAAAGAATATTACTTACGATAAAGCTGTTCATATGTCTGCTTTAGTGGCTGATTTATGGAATGTCACTAAGAAATGCATTCAAAGAGAATTAAGAAGTGCTGATGTATTCATTTAACAAAATAATTTAGAATGATCTTGAAATTATTAGAATAAGAACAAAAGCCCAATCAGAATACATTATTTCCTAATGTAATATTCATACTTATTTAATAATAAGAGGGTGATTTTACAATGATAGGCATACAATTATGTGGAAAAGCAATAGAAGAGGCTAAACTAGCTGCAGCTGTAGAAGCTTAAGCAGCTGCTGAAGCAGAAAAGGCAAAAAAAGGAGATAAGGAATAAAGTTGATTTCATATATTAATTATAATATGAGTATTATTTATAATATATGGGATTATCAAAGTTGTTGTGACAAAATTAAAAATTCTTGCAGTTTTAGAAATTGTATTTGTTTAAATATGGTTTATTATTATCTAAATTATTTAGATATATGGTTATTTATTTTGATTAATATTCATAGACAATTTATTAAACAGAGACCTATATTTTCATACTTAGTAGAATTATTATTAAATTTAAAGTCTAAAGATTAAATTATAGATATTTAGAAACTTATATTTAATGTATATTTAGATCGTTAGAATTATAGTTTCAAATTTTGGGTTTCTTAATGTGATATGTTATTTTGAGGTATTGATTCCTTTCATATTCCATAATTTAAAGACTTATCTTAACTCAAGTGAAATAGAATATTTATTCTCTATAATCAGTTAGCGTTCATTTGAACCAATCAATCTAATTTATTTTAATTATATTAAAAATTTATATAACACTTAAAATATTCATTGTAATTCTTAATAGTTCATAATAATATCCATATTTAGTAAGTAGTCAAGTTTAATACTTAATTTGATTAGATATCTATAAATTTAGATTTTATAATTAAATAATTCAGAAATATTCTCGAAATAATGAAAAGAAAGGTTAGGGAATATGATGAAAATGAATTCTCTAAAGCTGATTTGAAAATTATTCTACTAGGTGATTCAGCAGTAGGAAAATCAAAATTAGTTGAGAGATTTCTATTAGATGATTATGAAGAAAGATAATAATCTACATATGCATTAACAATGTATAGACATAATGCAAAGTTTGAAGGGAAAACCTATAAAATTGGTATTTTGTATAAGTTAATAAATATAGACTTATGGGATACTGCTGGATAAGAATGTTTCTAGACTCTTCATGCTTCATATTATTATGGCGCTCATGCTTGTATTTTAGTAAATTGTATATTTTAATAAGTGTTTTGATGTAACAAGGAAAATTACTTATACAAATTTAAAGAAATGGTATGAAGAGATGAGATAAAATTGTCCTACTATTCCTTGCTTATTGGTTGCCAATAAAATAGATTGTATATTAATATATCAAATATTTAGTGGATCCTAGTGTCACTGAGACTAAATTTAAGTTTGCAGAGAGTAACAATCTCCCTATTTATTACACATCTTCAGCAGATGGAACAAATGTAGTTAAGGTATTTTAGGAGGCATTGAAAGCAGCAATTGAACATAAACAAAAGCCTGGTGGATAGTTTATGGATGATTTGATGGATTATTTGTAGGGTTGAAAGGAAATTTATGATATATAATGATTCATTCATTATAAAACTCATCATCTGTTTCACAATCATCACAATCATAGTCTGGAATTTCTATTTTCTTATCATAATTTAGTTATTGATGAATCATTACTGTTTAAACATCCAATTAGAAATATTCAAACTATTCATCAACATTATAATTATATATATCTCCATCCACAATCATATCTTCATAATTAAATTATTATTATTCTTCTTGTTACATTCCCTCATTCTCTTCTTATTCATTTTTGATATAATTCTCTTCATCTGAAAAAATCTCTGACTAAATTTGTTATTGTTATTGATTTTTTAATAGATTTCTCAGAAATCCCATCTTTTTATCTCCAACTTAGTTCAAATCTATCAACTATTCAGCCTTTCTTAAAGATACTATTTTTTATTACTTTAATAACTAATGATAATCTTCTAAAGTCTTTTTTGGTACTCCAACTTTTTCTGCAGCTTATTTGAGACTGTACTTAATCTTTTTTCCATTTTGATCTGTTTCCCCATTCCTGAATAAATTTCTCCATTCATCAACACTATGTTTTGCATCCATTATAGATCGTTCTTTTACTCTTTTGAAAACGTGTCTTGGTTAATCCATAACTATTTAAAATGATTATAAATATAATAATAAAATATTCTTTTTTCTTCTGACTCTTCAATAAATCAAATAAAATATAATCAAATCTTCTAGAATCTTTAGTATTCTGAACATCTTCTTAATTACTGAACTTCTTCTTTATTACTGAATAAAGAAAAATTATCATTCTATAAGTAATTCTATTTTTCTAGATTGTATAATAGTAATTATAATATAACCATTCATTTTTTATAGATAAATTTCTAACATTTTTTATACATTTTTCCTTCTATTCTTAACATATCCTTTTCATCATCTATCTATTAGAAATTAATGCAAAAGATGTTAACTTTTGTGTTGATTTTCTATAATTTAGAATTCTTGGGAATAATATTTATTAGATCATAGTCTTAATAGTATTAATAGAGCAATTCCTCAATCTATGTTATAAACTTAGAAGAGGAGAATAATAGCTTATTTAAAAATAAAGAATTTAATAGATTTATATTATATTTTATAATGATTATATTAGTTTATCTTTTAGTTAATGTTTGCTTAAGCAAGAGAGTGTCATATTCATGTTAATCTGAATATTTTTGGACAGGATAAACATGCTTACCTTGTGAGAAAGGATGTAAATGTAGTTCTTATATGGGTTGTGATGGAGGATTACAATGTTAAGATGGTTGGGTATATTAAGATGAAGGAGAAAAGAAATGTGTACAATGTCCAACAGGATGTAGTACATGTATTGTAAATGGAATAAATGGATTTATTTGTAATAAATGCTAAACAGGATATCAACTAATAGGTATCAATATTTAGTATATATTTATAGCAAATATCTGTGTACCACTGAGTTTTAATCCAAGATTAGGGAATGTTAAGTTCTTTGGATTTGGATTATGGGGAATTCCTTATTGGAATATTGCATTGGATAATTTGCCATAAGGTATTGAAGAGGCTTATTCCACATTGGATTGTATTGAAAGAGATTCATCAACAACATTTTGTTTGAAATGTCCAGATGGTTCATGGTTGAATGAAGTAATGTAATGTGAGAAATGTGGGCCAGGTTGTTCTTTGTGTACGTCTAGAGGAACTTGTGTAGAATGTCAAAGTGGATATTATTGGGGTGAATAGACAGGTTAATATAATTAATATAATGCATATTTCAATGGAGCAGGAAGATGCTTAGAATGTAATATAAAAAATGCTAAGAATTGTGATAGTAAATAGGTTTTGAGTTGTATAGATGGATTTTATTTATAAAATTAAATTTGTATGGATTGCTTAAATTAATGTTTAACTTGTACAGATAGTAATTCATGTGTTACATGTAAGTAAGGATATTTCTTATAGAATAATTAATGTTAGTTTTGTATTGGAAATAGTGATATGAATATAAATTGTTTGGAATGTTCTGATCAAACTAAATGTACTAAATGTTCTGATACTTATATGTTAATAAATTCTTAATGCTATTTAATTCCAATGGATCCAGGATGTGAAAAATTTAGAGCCAAAGGAAATAATTAAGTTATATGTGATATTTGTTTAAATGGATATTACTTATATCAAGGAACTTGTTATTCTTGTTTGAATTAGAATGAATTATATGAACTTTGTACAAATTTGGATGAATCTGGATAATCTCCATCCATCTATCCCACTTAATGTTTTACTAATATAGCAGATCCTATTAGTTCAGCCAATTACTTTTTAATTCAATAAACAGATTAAGAAATTAATACTAACATATGTGTTCAAAATAATAATGGATGCATTAAAATGGTAGATTCAATTGGACAATGTTCTTAATGTGCTGATCATTACATTTTAAATAATGGAGTTTGTTATCCATGTTCAACTATTTTAAATTGTTTAGAATGTTCATATAATTAAGGAGTAATTTGCAATCAATGTATTCAATCTAATTACTTAAATAATAATGAATGTATTTAATGTATGGAAGGATGTGATGTTTGTTCTTCTTCAAACTCTTGTGATATATGTTCTCCAGGATATTATTATAGTACATTACAATAGTGTGTAAAATGTTCAGTTAAAAATTGTTCATCATGTCCTAATGATACATGTAGAAGTTGTTTACCATAATACTTCCTTTATGCACAAACATGTTAATTATGTCCTCCAGGTTGTTCTAATTGCCAAGGCACTTAAGGCAGAGAATGTACATCTTGTCTTAAAGGATTTTATTTGAAAGTATATACATATCAACTTAGATATTTAGGATAGAGGTTGTTATCCTGGAACATAATATTGTGCTCAATATAATAATGATGGAACTTGTAAAAATTGTATCTATGGAGCATATGTTGCTGACAATTAAGAATGTTTGCCTTGTATCTCACTTGGAGCTGGAGTAATTTCATTCATTTATATATTATATAGTATGTTTGTGGATAAAATGCTAATGTCTATTGCTTTTTAGAAATATTAAATTTTGCTGTTTTATTTATCCTATTAATTCAGTGAATTTAAATTAATATTCAATTTATTTATTAAATAAAGATATTAAATTAAAAATTTATATGATTATACAATCTATTAATTTCTCCAAAAATTTCTATCTTAGAGTATTAATATATTTATTTATTGATATATAATAAATAATAATAATTGATTGTTTGCCTCCTGTCAACTTAATTAAAATAATACCAATATTAACATTCTTTTAAATTTTAAACAATTAATGAAAAAGAGGATGTTCCTTAATAATTAGAGTTGATTTCTGCAATTGGAAGATTATCAATTTAAGATTCACCATCTCCTTTTTTATAATCAAAATTATCATTGAATAATAATAATATTACTCAATATAAGATTATTTTTAATAATAATAATCAACTTTCATCTTGATAAGTTATTTATGGTTGGATAACAACAGCAAATACAATAATTATATTGCAATATTTTTTATTTATGAAATATAATAAGTAAAATTATATTCATGTCAATTTTATTTCCATTTCTCTTTTAAATTCCATAAAAGATATGGTTCCATTTCTGGTTCTATCAAATCTCATAAATAGTAATGCTGCTTCTGATGGTACAACCTTAACTGCACTATAAGAATTAAGTGCATTCATAAATTCATTCAATCCTATATTTCTAGATTAATTGGTATCAATCATTTAATATATTTATGACATATCTATTCCTTCTCTTTACAATAAAGCTCTAGAGTTTTCAAATCTTTGCTCATTTAATTAATATAATTTTATGAGTTCATTTAATATTGATAGTGTTTAAGGTCCTAGTGACTAAAAATTTAAATCAAATAATTTATTACTGATTTCTCATTCTTTTTTGGTTTAGAAGTCTATCCAAGAGGTAAAAATAACTGTTCAAATTCTTAGAGTGACATTCTATCTCTGTTATTCAATTCTGAAAATCTAGTGTATACTAAGTAAAGTTGATTGTAGTCTACTTTTATGCCTAGATCATAGAATCCTTAATACAATTCTTCTAATGTAATATTTTAAGTATTATTCCTATCAATTAACTAAGAATGAAATCAAAAGTTACTCTAAATAAAATAGGAACATGAAAATCTTCGGCAATCACTAATTTCCTTTTAAGTTGCTCTAATGATCTTTCAGTATTTAATTATTCTAATAATGTAGTAAAGAAAATAGTAACAGGATTCCTAACTATTTAGAATTTATTTGTTTAAATACTTTATTTTTTATTGCTTATTATTTTATTATGAGTTCTTTAATTAAGAGGAGTACGTTTATATGTTTTATCTGCAGGAAAGTCTAAATATTCTATATCTGTAATCATTCCATCTCCCTCATAATAATTGGAATAGGGCTTTAATGAAGATTCTGTGAAACTTTTTCTTGGAATTGAAGTTTAATAGGGAGGGTATGGTTAATCATGATAATTTGGATATTGTTATTCATAAAATGATGGTTAAGGCTATTAATGATAAGATGGGTAGGGTTATTCATAATATGGAGGAGGTGGAGGCTATTAATAATAAGGGGGTGGTTGAGGTTAATAGTAATAATCATCTTAAGGATATTAATAATAACTTGGTTCTGGTTGCTTGAAAGCAGAACGTGTATAGGGATTTTTTGAATACATAATAACTGATAAATATATTAATATAAAACATATATAATGCTGATTGCAAATTTAAATCTTTTTTTTAGATAAAAATTAAATGAAGGTATTAGAATAACCTATATGAAGATCTACGTTGATGCATTCAGTGGAGAGGAAATCGTTTCTGACAGTTTCAATATGGAAGAAAAATTTGAAGGAGTTATTGGTGAAGTGTAATCCCAAGATATTGTTAAAGGTGCTCTCAATGTAGATGTTGGTAAAATATTGTAATATTCTATTTTTAGGTGCTGGAGGTCATTTTGGTGGTAAGAACGAAGATGAAGAAGATGGAGGTGTAGATGATTAAGCCTAAAAAGTTAATAACATCATTGATGCCTTTAAATATGCTGAAACCTAATTCACTAAAGCTGATTATGTTACTTATTTCAAAACTTATGCCAAAAAAGTTAAGGCTTATTTAGAAGCAAATAAACCAAACAGAGTTGCTCCATTCTAAAAGGGAGCTGGCGAATTCATTAAATGGGTTTCTGCTAATTTCAATGATCTCTAATTGTATTATTTAGTATTCTATTATTTAGCTACTGTCCTGAATCATATGACATGGAAAACCACATTGTTCTTGGTTATTACAAAGAAGGATAAGCTGCCCCAGCTTTTGTATACATTTTAGATGGATTAAAAGAAGTCAAGATGTGAAATAAAATAAATAAAAATTGTATCTGTTAATACGACATTGATATTTCATTAATTGGGATTATCTTCATTTGATAATAATGGAACTTTTTCCTCTACTTCATCACGTTTGCTAGTACTAGGTGTAGAACTTTACACTTCTTTTTTATCTTCTTCTATTGGTTTTTCTCTTTATTTAAGAATTTCATCTTCTCTAACAACATAAAGCCAAGGTAATGGTAATAATATAAAAATCCCTGTAATTGCAATAAATAACCATAATCTAGAATAGTCTGTTTAATCAATCTTCATCCAAATCAAAAACAGAGCTCCTAACCAACTACCTAACATGGACCCTTTTTTATAATTAGTAAATTATACCAAAATTTATAGTACTCATTAACATAGCATACATAGTAGCTTCAATATGTTTTGGACACATTCTACAAGCCAAAACTAATACTGGCATAATATTCAATTCCCCAACAAATTATAACATTACTTAATCTCCAATACAAAAGATCTTATCATTTATTCCCCATTCAACATTTTTTCTCGTTACCAATATTATTATAGATTAATAACATAAATAATATAGGAATGTTGTAACTAAGAATATCTTACGAAATTATATGTCTCTCAAATAATTGTTATATATTAACACACCAGAAATTGAAGCTACAGCATACTGAAAAATATTAAACTATTTATTACCATAAATTTCAATTATCCTAAAAATTTTGGATCAAATCCTAATACTTCAGTATAAAAGAAAAACATAATTGTAGAACTAGATGGAGCCATCATAAATGCAAAAATTAACATCACTGGTTTATAAATTAAAGGATTTTTAAAAAATTACCAAAAGTCTTTTAAACATTAAGTAGTATTGTTTTTTCTATCATTTTAATCCAACTAATTAAAATCTATTCTTTATTCTTAATAAAAAAATGAAACAAAAACTAAAATCATAGGAAAAATTGAGGTTATCATAAATACTATTAATTAAATTATAGTGTACTTTATTAATAAGTAAAATAATGTAACAAAGCTCCAGATGAGTATGCACTCAAAAGTGAACCTACTGCTCTTACACCAAAAAATATTGATACATTTCTTGATGCTCCATGTTGAAAATTATTTTATTGTTATTCTCTCTAAGCTTATGCTGCTACTTCCACTAATATTGCTTCTCCTACTACATTTACAAAACAAATTGATAATTAAATCAAAAATAATAGTAACAATACACTAACTAAACTACCATCTTTATTTTTAGACATCATAATCCAACCTAATGCATCCAATATTCCAAATAATATTATATAAGATTTTCTTCTGTAACCTAGTAATGGTTTTGAGTCTGTTATGATTCCCCAAAATGGTTTAATCATCCATGGAAGTGTTGTGTAACTTAAATATAATCCCATCATTGCTGGTGATAAACCGTATTCATCTTTTAACATGTAATTTACAGCTAAATCAGATAAATGCTGTATTCCTTAGTTAAATGCTGTCACACCTATGATAAAGTATGAAGGATTAAAAGAAGAGTATAATTGATTAAATTGATCAAACAACTTTGTACAAATTATACTCATATTAATAAAGATAAATGAGTATCAAATTATTGTTTTTAATGATTCCCCTCTTATAGATGATGCTTTGAAACTGTTTAAGTAGTCTTGGTTTTTGTGGTTCAACATTACTAATTCAACTTCGGTCAAAATCTTTGGTAACTTAAGAGATTTAATTATCGTTTTTGATGAAATTGAACTATCTGGAATAATATATTTTGGTCTTGCTGCAGCTGGAAATATCTTAAATAATATTATAATATATTACCCTATTAATAATACTTATTGAAGAACCTTTACTGGCTTCCATTTGAAAGAATGCTTTCTCTAAAGATAATGGTTCTGTATCTTTTAAATTGGAGTAAATCACATTAATATTCCTTCTAAAATTATAATGTGCTTTATTGATATGACCATGACCTTACAACATTTCATAACCTGTAGGTTCAACAGGATTTCCAATTCTCTCAAGTGAATTCTTGAGAATTGATTAATTTTATGTTTACTACTCAATAAATGGAACTTCTCTATATTCAATAGGTTGAGGTATTTTTTTTATTTATTTAATTATATCTAAAGATTAAGTTCTTTGATTAATTTTATTTTGATCAAAACTTTGTAATTTTTAGATTGCAGCTCCTTTTTAAAAATATTATAAGAATCTTTATTTATCTAATACAAAGTATGATACATTTTGACTAACACAAATTGCTCTATATTCACGTTTGATTCCAGCTAAGACTTCTTCATGTCCAAAGATTTGTCCAGCTGTAATTATAGATGTTCTTACCTTTTCCAATTTTTATTCATTTCTAGTAAAGAATTTCTTCATAATGGAATTATTAGATGATGATTAACTTAAATCTATAAATTTTGATAATTCCACTTCTCCAGATTTCAATAAATATATATGACTATAGTTATAATATTATTATATAAATACTTAGCATTTTCATTTTCTTTATAGATTATTTAAAATAGTTTTTTTTCTTCTTATTTAAAATGATAATAAAGTTAATTCAACATTTAATCATTCCAATCTGAAAATATGGCAACTTTACTTAGAAATCCAATATTCATTTTTTATTAAGCCTCATAATATGCAGACAATAATTTATTAAATTGATCTCTTGTCACTGTTGCAAAATGAGTATCTTCAGCTGCTACAATTGTTGCTGTTCTAGGTACTTATTTTGTTAAAGCTATTTCCCCAAAGCTTTCACCTGAATTTATCTCACCTACCTTCTATAAAGTAGGAAACTAAGTTTCTAAAAATTCTTTATCAGTCATTGTAGCAAAGATATCATCTAAAGTTACTTAAGTTAAGAATGCTTATGCCTTATTTTTTTTATTTTTATTCTTTTTAGTGTTCTTTTTTGCATTTTCCATCATTTCTTTATTTTTTTCATCTTTTAAATCTTGTTCTTATTTTTAATCTTCTTCAGTAGGACCTGATCCATCTTACAAACCTTTCTTCTAAACCAATACCCATACACTGCCTTTCAAAATAATATAAAACTTTTTTCCTAAATCCCCTATATTGAAAACGGTTTATCTCTTATGTTATATTTCATAACTCAATTATTTGTATAATCCTGAGACCATTTCAGCACCCATTTATTATTCTAATTCTTAGAAAAACTTAAATCTAAAGAATGACAATCTAATTTTATCAATATCCAATTATGTTCTTTGAGATGATTACTTTTTTAGTAATGAAACTATAATCTTTAAAATATATTAGATATGTATAAATTTACATTCAATTCTTCATCATCACTGAATTCAGGATCAGATTTTTTAAGAACTTCTGATACAACATCTTTGATAGTCATTCTATGTCCGGATAGATTCCCTCTAACTTTTTCAATTACAGTTTTCATTAAAAATATATAATAGATTAAAACTGATTAATGTATATCCTCTGTTAATTCCATTATCTATATATAGAATACAGATAAGTATTTGATTTTTAGTCTTTATAACAAATAAATATACATGATTAAGAATCAAAAAAGATTAAGTTATCACAATTTGACCCATTTAGCTAAAATAAATAGCAAAGCATCAATCATTATAGGTTTTTACAAACAATCATGAAAAGGTAATTTTTTTATTGCAAGTTTGCTATCTTCATCTTAAAATCCAATTAATCCAATTAGTCTTGTATCTTTTTAATATTCTGTTAATACTGCCTTTATGTTAGCACAATCTGTACTAAATTATTCATTCACAAATTCAACTCCAACAAATATTATATGATATCCTTTACAACAAGTTTTAAATTGTGAAAATTACTTTCTTAATTAATCTACAATATGCATTCTCTACATTGTATAAATGTATGGAATCTTTAGATTACTTAGTTAATGGGATATTGCATATAAATCAAAATCATTCTATTCACAAATCAATATCTTTGGACACTAAAATATAAATTAATATAATTTACTTAACATTTGTAAACAAATTACTATTATTTTATTCTTTCCATCTTTTCAAAACAATCTAATAATTCATTTGGTCCTAGATTTACTGATGATACTCTCATTGAAGAATATACAGATGAACGTCCTCCAAAAGTTAATAATGAATCTCTTTATTTTGATGAAAGTTATTATGAGACTTAAGGACTTAATCTTGATTAGATAATACTAACTGAAATCTTTCTTGCTTTTGGTTCTTTAACACGAATAATAGTTTCAAGAAATTAAGAAGGTTTTTATTGTTTTTCTATTTTCTCTATTTTATCGTTTATTTAAAGACTTGATTTACTAGATTATATATCACCATCACATTCAATTTTATTCATTTCATCTTTTGAATCTGCTGATGATGAACTTTATTATGAATCATCTTATTCAGAGATTTAAGAAACAGAGTAAGATTTACAAGGTTATTGATTATCAGATAATTCAGATTAACCAAATTAAGGTAATTAAGGATCCATTTTACCAGATACAGTCTCTTCTTAAGATTCTCTTTTCATTTTTTTGAGTTTCTCTTATACTTAAATTCTACTTATTTCTGTTAATCTTTATGATTAATGTCTTTTAAATTGACTACTCTAACCAAAAACTTAATGAAATTGAGACTTATTAGCAACCAATGCAGATTATCTTTTTTATGTTAGTTATTTATTAAAATTGGGATTTTCATTTTTAATCAATAAAATAAAATAAAACTAAGTACCTTCTTCAGTTTTTATTGAATTAAATTCAAAAGGCATAATAGCTACAGCCATTGATATATAGAATGCTGTAATTATAGAAAAAGAATATTATTTTGAAGTTGCAACAATATCTATAACTTATTTACTAACTAAAGTCTATTATTTTAAATGCTTAAGTGTTTATTCAATACTATCTAGAATGCCTTCATTTACATTTTGAGCCATAACTTTTATGATAATTTCAATATGATCAGTTAATAAAGGTGATTTTTAACAAGAAATCTCTATACTACCATTGATAGTAACCTGAATAGATTTGACTATTAAAATAACACATATTAATACTTAATAAATTTAATACAATTTATCTAACTCTATTAGGATCAGTTCTTAAAAACATAGGAACATTTTATTTAATATGTACTTGCATATTTAATCCTCTAAATAAAGCTTATGCTTTAATAATATTTAAACAATCTGAAACAAATTCTCTAGTATGAATATCCATTAAATTTCTATCTAATTTAGTTTTTTTATGCAATGTAACATAATCTTAAAAGTCATTTGCTGTACTAATTAAAAGTTTACATCCTGCTAATGCTGGATCAATATATTTAGTTTATAAATCTTAACTAACTTCTTTCTATTTTAGATTAATATTAATGTATTACTTATACTAATTCTAACATTGATAATGTACAATTCAAAGGTTCTTTCATCTTTTGTGAAATAGTTTAAATAACATCATCACTATTTTTTAGATATTATTATAATTATATTATGAATGGTTCTTCAGTTAAATCATTAATGTATAATATAATTTAAGGTTTATTTGATATGATAACAGGATTCAAAATAACCTAAGTGTAAAGTTTATCTATTATATTTTAATGGAAAATTACCTTTTTTTATATAAATTTTTAATGAAAAATCTAATGCAAAATTAGTTAAATTATATTTTATATGTGAAAAAGCAAGCAGATGTTCTATCAAAGTTTACATTTACATTTTCCTACAAAAAAATTGTATCTCTTTCTTTTCTTCAGGTTACACATTATCAAATTAAATATTCTATGTTCAAATACATTAATATATTAGTACTCAAGAGTTTAAGTAAATTTGATGAAATTACTGATGTCTTTGCTTCGATGAAAACTTGGCAATATAGTACATGATTCTTCTGAGAGTAAACCAAAATCATACAATTCTAGCTAAGTTAACTCTGGATTTAATTAATCATTGATTAAAACAATGTGGGACATAAATGAATTTATTATTCTTATTGGTTGCTAAACATTTTCAAATATATAGATTCCACATTAGAAATTTATCAATAATAATTCATATTGTTCCTCTAATTGTTTTAAATTATTTAGATTTTCAAATTCATCATTTACCATATCAGGAATATTATTTTTTTTATTTTATGGTTCTGTCATTTCTCTTTAAGTATTTGTATGAGCAGCTCTTTATGTAAGTAAAGGACTTAAATTTCTAGTGATAAAAACATCATTTGAATTTTGAGTTTAATATAAATGATAAAGCAATAAAGATTAGATCACTAAATGTCCAAAGATTATTCTAGTAGATCCTATAATTTCTATATTATTAGTAAAAGCTGGAAATCTAGAGTATAATTGTATAAATTATACCGAAATAGAGAATAAAAGAGTGAAAATATAATGATCAAAGTTTTGCAAAGTTGTGACTCAATTGCAATCAGAAATACAATCATAATTCCATATATTTCAAATGCATAACTTCTTTAGTCATATTCACTTGTGTAAATTAAGTCATAATCAGTTTCACACCATAATATTATTAGACTGAAATATTTAAGCAATGTAATTATATTAATTAAAAAGCTAGTTTCTCTTTTTAATTTACCCATTACAATATGAAATACAATTATCAATAATACTTATATCTAAAATCATGAATTGTTCAATTACCATTATGCGATATATGAAAACCAATTTTTATCCTTCAATCTAATAATTCAAAGCTTAGGCTATGGTTATGACAATATCGAAACATTAATACAAAGATACTATAGTCATAGTTGATTTCCATAAAATAAAGTTCTAATATGTCTCTGGATTTAACTTAAAGTAATTTGATAGCATTTGTATTTATTACTATATAAATTATTTATTAATTTAACAATCACAATTTCACCCACTTTGCTAGTATAAACAATAAAGCATCTATCATCAATGGTTTTGATAGAAAATCATGAAATGGTAACTTCTTTATAGCAATCCTATTCTCATCATCCTGAAATCCTATTAATCCTATAATTCGTGCTTCCTTTTTAAATTGAGAATTTATGTTTTTAATTATATTGCATTATTCCCCTAATTCTTCATCTACAAACTCTACACTAATAAATATCAATTAATATCCTTTGCAACAAGACTTTTCAACTTCATAAGCTGTTTTTAATTTTTCATGTATCTAAGTTCTCTACATTGTATAATCATAATTCATCCCAATATTACCAAGTTAATGAGATACAGCATATAAATCAAAATCATTTTATTCACAAATCAAAATCCTTGGACACTATAAAATATAAGATTATAATATTATACTTAACATTTTTAAGTATATTTTTATTATTTAATTCTTTCCATCTTTTCAAAACAATCAATTAAATCATTTGGTTACATAATACTGGCTGAATATCTCATTGATGAAAATATACTTGATCTACCACCAAATGTTAAGACTGAATCTCTTCTACTTGGTGTAATATTATTATTATAAGTATAGGCTATTGATTATTGCATAACAACCAAAGGAGAATCATTTTCATTAATCTTTCCAGTTTCATTTGTTTATTTGTATAAGAATTAATCTAATTGAACTCCTACATCTAAACTATTATGAGAACTTTCATTATCCCCTTTAGATTCCTTAGATTCTTACTCAGAAACTATAGATATATCAGATTTAGAATGAGAAATCATTTATTTAATCTTTCTACTTTAATCTTAAGATTTTATTGTCTTAAAAGTAGGCAAAAAATCTACATCAATATCACCTTAAGATGTTCTAGGTACTATGAAACGAGATTAATTTTATTATCCAAAAGATGTTGATAATTTAATTGCAGACTCTTTTCTTTAGGATTAAGTAGCTAACACTTATGATTATGATTATAATTTTTATTATTATTACTATTAAGACTATTATTATTTAAGTTTCTATTTTTCTAATTATCCTTATATTGTTATACTAGCTTTATCAAATAGACTTTATCTTGATGATTAATGTCTACGGAATCCTTGATCAATTGAAAAAGATTATTTAAAACTTTACTGTTAAAAACTTAGAGCAGATTATCTTTTAAAATTTAATTATTATGAAAAATTTGGATTTTTGTTTTAAATTTAAATTTTGAAACAAAATTCTTCATGATCTAAATTTTTCTCATAATGATATTCAAAAGGTATTGTTGATATACTAAGTGATAAACAAAATGCTATCAATATAGATTAACTATATTTTCTACCTGCATTTGCTAAATCTATCATTGTAGATGCCAATAAATTTTAAGATTTGAAAAATCTCACAGTTTTATCAATTGTTTTTAAAACTGATTAATTTATTTCTGATGCATTCACTTTAATCAATAGTTCAATATGATCCTACATTAAAGTTGATTTGCTTGCAGATACAGTAATAGTTCCATTAATTGTAGCTTAAATTGAACTTACTAATAAATTTAATAAGATTTATCTTAATCTATTAGGATCTGTTCTAAAAAAAGCAGGTACATTATGTCTAACATTTACTTGAATTTATAATCCTCTAAATAGAGCTTAAGATTTAATAATATTTATTGAATCAGTTATAAATTCCCTAATTATTAATATAAATTAAATACCTTATATGAACATCCATTTAACATAATTCTAGTTTTCCTTTTTTCCTTATCGTAACATAATCAAGAATATCATTAGCTGTACTGATCAATAATTTACAACCTGCAAGTGCTGGATTTAAAAACTTTTCTTGTATTTCAAATGGTACAGAATGCTAAATAGAAATTAAATAAAAATACAATTGTAATTTCTAACATTGATATTGTACAATTTAAAGGTTACTTAATTTTTTATGATATATCTGAAACCAATTAATCACTATTTTAATTAAATTAATTCAATTATGTCATAAAGGGTTCATCTGTAAGATCTGATACAAATAGTATTAATTAAGGTCTATGTCTTTATAATATAGGTGATAATACAACACTTGTATATAGATTATCTTTATTTATTTATATTTATATATTTTAATACCTTTTTTTAAATAGATTTTAAGTGAGAAATCTATTAAATTTTAACATTAATTGAATTTAAAATGTTAAAATGGTAGTAGATGTTCAATCAAAGTTTTAATTTTCATAGATTTATGAAAAAATTAAACTTCTTTTAATCCAATATTTCCATTCTCATAATTTATGTTCTAAGCACAATAATAATAATAATAAATTCTTACTCAAGAGTTTGCATAAATTTGATAAAATTTCCTATATCTTTACTTCTATGAAATTTAGGTAAAACTGTTAAATTATCTTCAAATGCAATTCCAAAATCAAACATTTCATAATTCAAAAACTCATCACTCAATTAATCATCCTTTAACACTAGATGTGACATATAAGGATTGATAGATTTAACTGCACTTTATAAATTATCTACTATAAATATGCCTATTTGTATATTATTTAAAACATTTTCATAAAATTAGTCTAAATTTTATCTTTCAGTGTCTAATCTATTTTCTTCTGATACTGCAATTTCATTTTCTTTAAATTGTTACTTTAATCTCTATGTAATATCATAATTTTATTGATTTATGTAGGTTGAAAGTCTTTATTATTAATTTACTTAAGATTGTCTATTACTTTGCATAGGAACATAATTTTTAGACTACTAACCCAACATTACAAGTTGATTATTTAACTTCTACTTCTGCTAAGGTAGTTATAACAAAAATATTTAAATTGCTACATGAATTAATACTATCCTAATTGAAGAAAGAATATCAATTTTATTTTAGAATAGCTAGATTCTATTCTTATAATAATATATTTATACCGAAAAAGAGAGTAGAATAACGAAAATAATAGAGATATTGTTTAACATATTTAAGATTCTTGCAATATCACTAAAGCTAGTAACAGTATGTATATTTCAGCTGTATAACTAGTATAAGGTTACTTCATTTCATTAAATAAATAATAGTCAGTTTCAGTCCAGCATATAAAAAGTGAAATAAAATATATAAATGTAGCAACATTAAGGAAACCATTTCTTAATTTTCTTAAACACTTGAAAATCAACCAAAATACTATAAGTAATCCGGCTTGAATCTAAAATTTTTATATATTGATACAATAATTCTAGCTATCAACATTATTCTTGTTCCATCTACATCGTATGTACTTACATCTACTATATTGATTATCATATCAAAAAGTTGGTAAATAGAAATAATATTTATTACTTTAGTGTGCTAATAAATGTTCGTATAAGGCTATGAGTAGATGTAAAAATAACCCTTAAGATTACCTATCATAAGACTAAGAGATTTATATAAATTATTTTATTTGATGTGAGATAATTTAATATCACAAGAAAACTATATCAATATACATAAATTTAATCAAATTCTAAATAACAAAATCAAATATTTATGAAAATAAATAAAAAAAATAAATAAAAATTAAAGACTTCACACTCTTCAAATGAGATTAACAATAGTATTAATTGGTTAAACTAAAATTTTATTAATAATAATAATTATTATTATACCCTATTAAGAAAATAATACAAAAATCATCAATAAATAATACAATTTATATCTCTAAGGAAAAAAATCACTCTTTAAATTTAAAGGGATATATTTAATCATTTATTAGAATTTCTAATATATTAGTAAAGTTATTAAATTCCTATTTATTTTTAGAAATTGGATCATATAAGAATAAATTTGTAAATCTAATACAACTATCTGAAATCTCATTTTTCAATTGATATTAATTTAACGTATAAATTGATATATTTAATCCTTACTAAAATTTGGTTTTACTAATGTGTAAAGAAATAGAAGTATTTAATGAGAATCTATATTTTTGATATCAACTTGTACATTTTTATAATTTAATTTATAATTCAGTACACAAAAAATAAATAGTAAAAATTGAATTTAGATTTTGTTTAAAAATGCGTCATAAAAAGTAAATTAGATCTTGAAGAGTGATAATGAGACTAAGTTTTTATGTGAATATCTGGACATTTTTATTTGTCAATATTTTAATTATTTTGTCATGGATACTCAATTTTTTACAAGCAGCACAAGGTAAGATTTTTAATCTATTGAATTAGCATGAGTTCATCATCTTCATCAAGTTCGAGAAAAGGATCTCAAGAATGCTTTAGTGATTTTGGAATTGATAAAAAATCTAGGAAAAGTAAAAAGAGTGCAAATCGAAGTTCCTCTTTTGCTTTAGGCTCTGTAACTGAAGTTTCAGAAGATATTGAAGATTATTTAGTAATACAAGATTTAATCAATTATTAGATGAGTCGTTTGCCACACTTCTAGATGGTAAATGATAACAATGAATTTAGAGAACGAATTCCTCCAAGATTAAAAAGGAATGAAAAATATCAAAAAAGAAGAGCATCTTTAAGTCCACATGGAACAAATGGGTTAGCAAAGGTTGAAGAGGTAATTGGAGAAGATGATGAATTAAAAAACAAATGCATATTTAAACTTGGTTTAATGTTAGATAAAGATGAATTTAATGATAAAAGAAGAAGATTGTTATAATCTAAAGATAGAATTAATATTGAAAAAGCAACAACAACAAATTTAACAATTTTAGAAGATGCTTAAGAAAATGTCAAAGAATTACAATAACATGTCATGAGTCCTACTTATAAATTAAAGGTTGATGAAGTTGATTTTGAATAAGAAAAAAAGCAATGGCAACCATAAGAAATAATAGAAGTTATTGAAGAAGAAAAACCAGATAATATAGTAAATATTAAAGAAAAAGAAATGTTTTAAAAAAGTATTAACATTATATAAATATTATAGTTAAAAAGATTTTACATGAAGAAAGAGATTTCTTAAAAAGAATTTTAAAAGGANGTATAAATTGATATATTTAATCCTTACTAAAATTTGGTTTTACTAATGTGTAAAGAAATAGAAGTATTTAATGAGAATCTATATTTTTGATATCAACTTGTACATTTTTATAATTTAATTTATAATTCAGTACACAAAAAATAAATAGTAAAAATTGAATTTAGATTTTGTTTAAAAATGCGTCATAAAAAGTAAATTAGATCTTGAAGAGTGATAATGAGACTAAGTTTTTATGTGAATATCTGGACATTTTTATTTGTCAATATTTTAATTATTTTGTCATGGATACTCAATTTTTTACAAGCAGCACAAGGTAAGATTTTTAATCTATTGAATTAGCATGAGTTCATCATCTTCATCAAGTTCGAGAAAAGGATCTCAAGAATGCTTTAGTGATTTTGGAATTGATAAAAAATCTAGGAAAAGTAAAAAGAGTGCAAATCGAAGTTCCTCTTTTGCTTTAGGCTCTGTAACTGAAGTTTCAGAAGATATTGAAGATTATTTAGTAATACAAGATTTAATCAATTATTAGATGAGTCGTTTGCCACACTTCTAGATGGTAAATGATAACAATGAATTTAGAGAACGAATTCCTCCAAGATTAAAAAGGAATGAAAAATATCAAAAAAGAAGAGCATCTTTAAGTCCACATGGAACAAATGGGTTAGCAAAGGTTGAAGAGGTAATTGGAGAAGATGATGAATTAAAAAACAAATGCATATTTAAACTTGGTTTAATGTTAGATAAAGATGAATTTAATGATAAAAGAAGAAGATTGTTATAATCTAAAGATAGAATTAATATTGAAAAAGCAACAACAACAAATTTAACAATTTTAGAAGATGCTTAAGAAAATGTCAAAGAATTACAATAACATGTCATGAGTCCTACTTATAAATTAAAGGTTGATGAAGTTGATTTTGAATAAGAAAAAAAGCAATGGCAACCATAAGAAATAATAGAAGTTATTGAAGAAGAAAAACCAGATAATATAGTAAATATTAAAGAAAAAGAAATGTTTTAAAAAAGTATTAACATTATATAAATATTATAGTTAAAAAGATTTTACATGAAGAAAGAGATTTCTTAAAAAGAATTTTAAAAGGAGAGTTAAATAAATAAGAAGATATTTAAAAAAAATAATAATTCTAATCAGAAGTAGGTGAAACAAATTGGAATTAATTAATTTAAGAAGCAGAAGAGTAAGTTAATAGTGATGAAGATTACTAATGAATATTTAATTTGTTATATATTTCTTATTGAGTAATAATAAATATATATCAATCATTTGCTTTACTCAATTCTCTAAAATTTAATGAAATTTTCTCTGAAATCTCATAATTAAATTCAGTAATATTATTATGAGCCATATGAGGAAATAGTTCTAATCTCGATTCCTTATTTTAATTATTTAATCTAAATTAAAGTTAATATTTTACTATTTTTAAAGGAAAATTGAATGAGTTGAAGGAATTAGAGTATCATCAACACCATGAATAAATAAAGCAGGACATTGAATTTTTTTTATGTTCTCTTCATTATTAAATCTTTCATCCATGAATTTACTAACCAAGTATCCAATTCCAAAAACCATTTCTCTAATAAGTGATTTTAAAGACTTAAAAGCAGAAATAATAATCAAACCTTTACATTTCTTTTATGAAGCAACATGTATAGCTGGTCCTGTTCCAATTGATCTATTTTTATTAAAAATTAATACCTTCCAAAAATAAATATTTTACTTTCATCTAGCTAATATTCATCTTTGATATGTTCATATGCTAGAATAGAATCTTCTAATATTATCTTGGCACTTGTTTCAGTATATTTATAAATGCCATATTTTGGATATTCTATTAAAAATGCATTAAATTATAAAGATTTCATAAGATTTCTTACAAAATATGCTGCTTCATCTCTATATTCTTAATTAAATAACTTACATCGTCTCTCCATTTCCATGAAAATAGATGACATTGTATTCTGTATTTGCAAATGAATCATTTCTAAGGTAAGCATAAAGAACGATCCTATTCAATTCTATATTATTGCACCTCTAATTCTAAATCTCTTCTCCCACTTTAAAGTTAATATATACTAAATTTACCATTTTTTCTAACTACACTAAAGACTTTAAGATCTTATTAGCTGATGTTCTAATATTCATTACATGATCTTGCTGGAAATATAATCTTATCTAATAGACTTTCTAATTAGGATTTTATCTTTTAAATGAATGAACGAAATCTTTTTGAACGAGAAAACAACATCATTAAAACAAGGAACAACATTAATAATGTTAATATTAAGCAGAGCTAATAAGTAAGATAATCCATTAATTCTATTAAATTTTGTATTGATATATATATATTTATATTTAGAATAATAAATAAAGGAAAAAAATCATGAAAACTTCTTCTATTTTAAATCAGTAAAACTTTCTAATATTGGACATGCAATATCGTCATCAATATCATATTCATTATGTGTCATTCTTGGCCTTAAATGGAGATTAGATTATTATTAAATATTAATAGGAAGACTTAAATTATTATAATATTAAATACTTTTAATAGATTTCTTAGGAATGATGCGATTTAATTAGAGGATCATCTAATCCATGAATCAACACTATTGGACATTTAATTTCTTATGATCTTTCTAAATTTCTAAAGAAATTAGGCAAACAACATAAGAAGTTTAAAATGCATCCACATCCATAACAAAAATCACTTATTATATGTCTAATTGATTTATAAGCAGACATAGTTATTAATCCTCTAATATTTCTTTGATTAGCTAAATAAAATGAAGGCCCAGTGCCAATTGATCTTAATATAAATTATAACTTACCTTCCAAAAACATAGATTTATTCATCATTTAATTTGAACTCCTTTTTAATTTCATCGTAATATACTAATGAATCTTGCTCTATTAATGTTGAAGTCGCTTAGAAATTCCTATATATACCATAACCTGGATATTCTATTACAAACATATTTGCATTAATCATTTTCATTAATTATTCCATAAATATTGAAGCTGCATACCTAAACCTATTAAATATAATATGTACATGTCTTCTGCATTGCCATGAAAATATATTATATATAAATTCGTTTCTGAATATTTATTTTTAATATAAACATAAGGAAGGCTTCTAACTTTTTCAAGATTTTATGAATAATCAGTTGGCTTTCCATTAACTACGTTTATTTTAGTTTTACCCAAATTACCATCTTAATTATAGAGGTTAGCAAAATATAGTTTGCCCTCAAAATATTTTTCTTCATACATCGGAAGTGGAGCTGGAAATATGATATTGTTTATCTTTCCAAAACAATGTAAGATAGTCAATATAATTAAGTAGAGTCCAATAAATATACTGAACACAACAATAAGTGCAATATGAGAAGAGTCTTAATCACTCATAAGTTAGATAAATAAATATATTAATAAATTATTAGTAACTTACAAAATTAAGAGGAATGATGAACCTTATTTTGAGATTAAAATTATTATTTTTTTATGACCTTTTGGTTATTTAAGAATTAATATACTTATTGTAACTGAATACATTGTTCTAAAAATAATATGAATTAATATTTTATAATCAAGATAAAACTTTTTAAAACAAATTTAATAAGTTAATAAGAAGTCAAAATTCAAAGGATCTGATAAGTCCCTTATTTTTTTATGTTGAAGGTCTTAATCCAGATAAATTATAAAAATATTATTTTGTTTAGTTCCACTCCTTATCGTATTATTATTTTGAATATGATGATTTTTTTGTAGTGATATGTTTAAACAATATTAAATTATCTCTTCTTATTTAATCTTGTTCAGTTTTCTTTCTTGAATTTAAGCTACTTATTCTCTTTGGCTTATCAAGTTTGATATTTGTACTATTCATAATATTTGTGATCTTCTCTAATAATAATCTATTATCCTTCTCAATTTAAGTGTATCTATCTTCTAAAATCTATACTTTCTTCATATTTGGTATGCGATCAATAGTTCTAGGTATAGTTATGAGTGGTCCTATTTACTAAAGTCTACTATATCCATCTAACATTTCCTTTTCTTACATTACTCTTATATGAGGTTTAGGTCTGTGCATAAACTATTTTTATTTGATAGTAGTTATTGTTTATATATTTATAAATATATAATTTTATTAAATATGAATCGTTTAATATTATACTCATTTTTTTTTTAACAAAGCAACTTCTAATTCCTCAGTCAATAATTATTATTCTTAAAATGAATCATAAAGTTTTGATTTTATAACTGGGTTAAATTTTTAATAATGTTTTAAAATGAAGTTAATAAAGAATTGTTGGACTTGCTTAGGGAATTAGGGGAAAATCTAAATTAATTTAATTTGATTTCTTACTTTTTAACAATCAAAAATTAACATTTATACTGCTGTAATATTGACACTCTAAATTATTCCAACAATATCTCTGAAAAAGAGTTTAAAAATTGCAGAAGAAGGGTATCTGATTTTAGCAAAGCTTGAAAACATTTGTAATTTTAAAAGATTGTTGAATTAATCATATCTCTCAATGAATTATTATTCAAAAAGTTTAAAAATTTCAAATGTTCCATGTCCAAATTGTTTATATAACATAAATAAGGTTGTAATATTTTAAGGCTCTGTTGTTGGGATATTCTTTATAGCTTATTCTTCCAATAATTTCCAAAATTCAGGTGATCCATTACCAAATAATGCTATTCCTGTACCAACTCTATATTTAGAATATAAAATGATATATACCTTATTAAATCTTAAAATTCCATCTCAGTAACTAAGGTCTGCTTTTCCAATAAATCAAATATATCCTTCCTTTGAATCCTAGCCAATATCAAACCAAAAGAGAAATGTTTAAGATCACCTGACTTAAAATGATCTATTTGTTATTTGAAATTTAAAATAAAGGATTGCTCTACTTCTTTATTTGTTGACTTAGTGTACTATGAAACTTATCCATAAATAAACATAGCCAACCCAATTTATGATGCATTTAAATCAGGAGCCTATGATACAGCAGCTACAAAATTGAATTATTATTAAAAAAATTATTTTGAGTAATTTCCTGACACTAATAGGGATAATATGTCAAGAGTTTCTGTCAAGGAGGCTTATCTAATTTATTATATTGTTAATATTACTATTCTAGATATAATTATGTTGTTCTATCAAATACTTTTTATGCATAATTTTCATCATTTATTTACTATTAAAAACATATGGATACTAATTCTCTTATTTCTTAATTTTCAAATTAAGGTAAATATGGCTTTAATTATTATATTAAACTTGAAACCTCTTTCAAAATTAAATTATTCATTTACATTTTTGATCTAATTATTTTCCTTAATGCAATTTGTTAAGTTAATTTAAAATTGCTCTATAATCATTTGCTTATGTGGTTTGAGAAAACTAATAATTTGGAATTCTCATCCTGTGAATGAATTTTTAAGATGTGCCCATTGCAAAAAAAAATCTAAGGTATTACCTTCTCATATTAAATTTATTAGAAAAATAAATGAATTAATTATAATTATCATAAGCATAGTCCCCAAGAGAAAGTAATTTCGATTATGAAGAATAACCTCAAATATAGTCAATTCAATTACATTAAAGTAGAGCAGCACTATCAATTATCACTAATGTAATCTTACTCATATAAGGAATTTAGATATAAATTTTAGTTGCTATATTTTAAATATTCTTAATACTGTTTAATTCATATATCGCCTTTGATTTAAGCTATAAGATATCCCTTCTATATGTTACAATTTTGCATTTTCTTTAAATCATTAAGATTGGTGTATATAATAATAAGTAAAGTTTAATTATTAATTTTGTCTAGAAAATTATACAACAATCAATATTGTTGCATATAGATATTTTGGGGAATTCTCTCAATTTCTTATTATGTAATTTATATTTTTAGCATTTAAGGGATGCTTAATGTATTTCTTAGAAAATAATGATTTTCCTATTTAATATCCAATACTTATGCATTTAATATTCACACTTACATGGTTTGTTTTGGTATTACACAATTATTTTAAAAATAAAAATGAAAAAAGCTTTACTTTAGTTGTAAATTTTGAAAATTAATTTAGTTGACAGTTTTATTCAGATTTTTTTTAATTCTCTAACTAATGTTAATTAATCTTAAATAAATTGAATGGATAGATTGGTAATGGATATATATATTTACAATACTCTGGATATTCTTGGCTTTAATTTGTATTTTTTAAATCATTTTTTTATTTGATTTTATTTGCAAAGCCACATAATTGTTGTAAGAAAGAGATCCAATCAATAGGGAAGCAATTAATTAGTAGAGTATACATATTGAGAAGGTTTAGTTATAGGATCATTATGGATTAATTTACTAGCCTTATGCATTTCTGGTCTACCCACTTTTAGCATGATTTGCTATACTATTAAATTGTCAACAGGATAAAACAGTTACAATTCTCTGTCAATTACCTTGTCAGTTATATACTCATTAGTGTTTATTGTCTATACTATGTATTATCGAATCTCTTTAAGGTTAAAATATAATGTATTATTAAAGTCTATTTATTTGTTAAATCTAATAATAGAGAGGAATAGATAACAATATTGGAGTCAATACTGATAATTAATAAAGATATTAATTAAATTCTCCAAGTTCTAAACATAAAAATCATTTGATTAAAAGTAAAGAATAGATTTTAACTCAACTACCCTAGTATTTGGTATCTTATTAATATTTATGGTTAGATTAGATTATCACAAACCTACTTTTTACCAGCTATTGATAATGATAATTTACCATAGTTAAAACAATCATAATAATAATAAATTCAATAACAATAACATTCCAAGAAGAATAAAACAGATTAAGAATAACCAAAATTAAGTAATCGTATATCTCTTACTGAAATCAATTCAGACAAAGATACACAATGTTTTAATTGTTATTAAAATGAAAGTTGTGCAGTTTATATGCCATGTGGACATGGTGGATTATGTGTGAAATGTGCTACCGAATGGTTCACTGAAAAATAAGAGTGTTTAATATGTAGAAAAGTAATTATTTAATTCATATATATTTAGCCTGTTGAATCTGTTGTAAAAATTTCATAGTCAGAATAAAATAAAGTTTAGGTAATCGATGTATTGGCTTTTTGAAAATTCTTTTATTATTTCTATCGATAATTCATTAATTAATATCATTTTTAAATGAAATCCAAAATATTGAACACTGGCTCTATTCCTGAAAAAAAACCAACCGTTTATTTAAATGATGGGCAAGGAAGAGATACTTATATTTCTTATAACAATGGAGGAAATTTTGCTTAAGAGTTTCGCTTTTTAGTTTCACCTAAATAGCCTACTTCTTTAAGATTGAAATACAACTATAGTTTACAATAAGATTATTCATCACCAAGAATTAATTATTAAGGAGATGGAACAGGCAGAGACACCTATATTTTGTAATTTTTATTGTTTGAAAATAATTAGATCGAATGTGAAAGATAAATGCATAACAGGTTAACTAAATTACAAATCCATGCTTAGAAGTGAGACTAATTTTGGTTAACTTCAAAAGTAAAGATATTAATTGCCACCTCTTGCTAAATAAAAAATGGGTCTCGTCTATTAATAATAGAAAGTTTAATCAAGTAGATTATCCATTCCAAAAGGCAAACTATTATTTAATGAAGAGTGATTCTCTAAATATTCAACATAAATAATGTTATTTATTCGTAAATTTTTGGTACATTATTATTTATACAACATTAAGTAAAATTCAATAAGAAAATCTTGTTGATATGTTATAATTACTATAGTTTATTGATAATACTTTATAAATTAAACATAAAGCTTATGATAAATTCATTCAAAGGTTTTAATCTTTCTAAAACTAAAAAAAGAACAAGAAAATAAATGATATCATTAATTAACAAATTTGGTATCAAAGTTATAAATAAATATTTTTAGAAATCTATTAAACTTTTAATATTCTTTTTAGTTTTTTTATTTAATATTGATTATAATTACCGTTCACTTATCTGATAATATTAATTGCAAATTTTTAACAATTTTTTTACTTATAATATATTTAAGGAAATTTGGATTTTATCTTTTATAGTCAGTTTGACGATTTTGTCATTATTGTCATTAGGAAATTTTGCAATATGTCCAATAAATCTATAATGATTAGGATAATTTGATATGATAATATAAATTAAAAACATTTTTCACATTGGAGTACACATTTTCTCGTTTAGCTCTCTTCTTTTATCCAAATTGTTGATTATTTCATTTTATCCTGTTTATTTGATTCCTCCCTTATTCTTATAGTTTTAATCCTTATTATCGTTATTTTTTCTTTTCTCCTAATTGTTCTGATTATAATTTTTTTCCCTATTATCTTTATTGTCCCTATAATCCTTTTTTTCTTTGTTGTCCCTCTTTTCTTTATTATCTCTGTTATCCCTTCTATCTCTATTATCTCTGTTATCTCTATTATCTCTGTTATCTCTATTATCTCTATTATCTCTATTATCTCTATTATCTCTGTTATCCCTTCCATCTCTATTATCTCTGTTATCCCTTCCATCTCGATTATCTCTATTATCTCTGTTATCTCTGTTATCCCTTCCATCTCGATTATCTCTATTATCCCTATTATCTCTGTTATCTCTGTTATCCCTTCCATCTCGATTATCTCTATTATCTCTGTTATCTCTGTTATCCCTTCTATCTCGATTATCTTTATTATCCCTATTATCTCTGTTATCCCTCTTATCCCTATTATCCCTTTTATCTCTATTATCCCTATTATCCCTATTATCTCTGTTATCCCTATTATCTCTATTATCTCTCATATCTCTATCATCCCTTATATCCCTATTTAAATTAAAATTCTGTGTGTTTTATTATTCCATGTTGATCATATTCCTTTCTTCTCTAATAAAATTAGACTTTGAATTTGGATAATTAAATTAACCAAATCCATCTTAATTTTGGAAGCTCCCTTAGGTTCTATCAAATTACTGTGTAGATATATTAGATTGATTAAAAAATTATGATTAAGAATCTGTAAGTTATTCTTCCAATCTTTTTTTTCTTTATTCGGTATTTCTAACTGGTTTGTTATAATTATTCTGATATTATCCAGAATTCACAAAATCTTATTAATATTATTAATTTGGATCATATTATTATCTTTATTATTGGTAGGGAGGCTAATGTTAGAATTTCTAAGAATTAGAATTTGAATATTAATTTTGTCTTGGGATTGATATTTCTTCAAAGCCATCATCATCATCAGGTACTTTAGAATGTTTAAAGTTATGAGCATAATGAAAATACTCCTATTGTCTGTTATCATATTTTTAATTCTTATTTTACTACATATCAAACTCTTATCTATAATTTTAATCTTATGTTCTTATTTTATTAGATTGACCAATTTAATCTTATTAAGGTGTTGCAAAAATATCCTTATGCTTAATCATTGATTCTTATAAAGAAGATCTAAAATCTACTTAACTTCTATAATATCTTTCACCCTCTCTATTATCAACTTAATCCTCTTCTATTTATTCCTAATCTTCATCTTCTTAACTTTCTTCTTGTTATGTATCAGCTGCTGATGAATTATCATATAGTTCTCTCATCATAGGATCTTGATATTTAAGTAATTGTGCAGATCTTTCATCAAATAACGATCTTTAATATCCTGGTTTTGCCATTTCTTCTTAGGTTGGATTAAATGTAAGTTTTATAATGATTGATGGAATTTTTACACTAATATTAACATCGATTAATCCCTCCTCTAATGGTTCATAATGGTAAAATTTCTCAATGCTTTCAATTAAAGTAATCTAGAATGAATTAAAATAAACTCTATACTTCATGAAGTTTAGGAAATTTATCTTTCAAGATTTTAGCCATCATTAAAGCACTGGGGGCTGTTTTATCATAAGCAACTAAATGGATAGAAGAAAATTCTAATATAATTTTGATTTATTACTTTCTTCTCTTAAAAGCTTCTCTGCTTTCTCAATTAAATTATGTATTCCTTATTTTACAGGTATAACATTTTAAGCATAAGGAAGTTCTATAGTTGTCTTATGGTATTTATTTTTAGTTGAATTGTAATGATTTTTTGGCATTAAATTAATCTTTAATAAATAATAAATAATGAAATTTTGAGTTAATAATGGAGAATAATATCATTTGATTGATATTTATTTCATAAAAATAAGATAATTTACTTTCTAATTTTTTTAATAATTCTCATCTTAAATGAACATTAATTCAGATTAATTAATATTTAATTAAATGAGAAATCCACTATTAATGTAAAAATGATAAATTATATTAAATATATTCAATATATAAGAATTAAAAATTATAATATAATATAATTTATTTATTTATGATTTCTAAATGCAAGTCTTGTAATGATGAAGGCTTCCTGACATGTCCTTTATGTCAGAAAATCTCATATTGTTCTAAAAAATGCCGTGATTATGATTGGTAATGATATGAATACTAATTAAGAGGGCTGTTTCTCATAAATTTGAATGCAAATCAGAACTACCCAAGAGAAATGTATCAGAATTTGAAATAGTCAATTAAGGATCACTAGGGAGAGGAAGTTTTGGTTGTGTGAAATTAGCTAGGGATAGATAGACAGGTTTATTGTATGCAATGAAAATAGTAAAATAAGTTATTATTTATAGATTGAAAAATCAGATATTTCAATAGAAAATTTAAGAAGAGAAATACGAATATAAAAAAGACTTCAACATCCTCATGTAATTCAGTTATTTGAATTTTTTGAAGATGAACAATACGTTTATTTAATTTTGGAGTATGCTGGTAATAAATTTTAATTAAATATAGAAAATGGTTCATTATTTGGATATTTGAGAAAGAGAAAGATTTTACCTGAAAATGAAGCTTTTGTTTATTTCTTTTAAACATGTCTTGGAATAGATTATTTACATAAAAAATAAATTATACATAGAGACTTAAAACCTGAAAATCTACTACTTGATAAAGATGGAAATATAAAAATTTGTGATTTTGGATGGTCTGCAGAAATGATGATAACTTAAACAAGAAATACGTTTTGTGGAACAATAGATTATATGACTCCAGAAATGTTAGAAGATAAACCTCATGATTAAACTCTTGATATGTGGTGTTTGGGAGTATTACTTTATGAATTAATTCATGGTTAAGCTCCTTTTAAAGGTAGAAATGATTTTGAAAAATGTTAAAATATTTTAAAGTAAGAATAATTTGAAATTACAGCTAGTGATTAAGTAAAATAATTTTATAATTTTGTAGGCTAAAGATTTGATTTTAGGACTTATGAAAAGAGATTCTAAGGATAGATTAACTATGGAATAAGTATTCATTCATCCTTGGATGTTGACTATGGCTAAAGGATATTAATTAGAAATTAAAGAATATATTTTTGAAGAGAAAAAAAATCTAGATTAATTAAGTAGTAGTTTAAGACTTGATACTAAATTTTCAAATACAAATACAACAACAACTAGATTATCTGGTTCAAATATGAAATAAGAATGTGTTTCATTAGCATTTTCAATGTATTCAGATGAATTGTAGCCTCCTATACAAACTAGAATAACAAGAAGAACATAACATCCTGTTAGAAAAGAAAGTGGCTTCTTTGAAACACTTTTTTAAAATCTTGGTTGCACTAAAAGAAGTTGATTAAAAATATCATTTTTTTAAATATGTATTTTTTTGTACTATACTAAATTAATTTAATCAAATTATACTATATAATATTTATAAGAAATTGTAATGATTGATTAGTAAACAAAAACACTTGATTAAATTTATGGATGCAATTTCAAAAGAGTACCATATCTTTATGGGGAAATGGAAGGAACAACTCCATTTCCCATAAATGAAGCAGATGAAGATTTGGATTCTGATAAATAATAATAAAACTAACATAAAATAATATCCCCAATATAATTAAAGACACAATTAAAACCTCTAATTTAAAATAGAAAAAGAAGATAAACAGTTCATAAATCACCTGTTAATAAATCTTAATTTGAAAATCATATTGGATTTAGAAATTCATTTTATAAGAGTAATAATAAAGTGAATTTGGTATCAAGATAGAGGGTTGAAGAATTAAAAAATTATGAGATCTCGATGTTTACAAAATATGCTCAAAGATTCTAATTATAAAAGTAAGTACTATGGAATTGATTTGAATAGGTGATTTATAGTTTGAAAAGAGATCTAATTTTGTAATTTAATAATTATTATTTATCATAAATTTAAAGATAACAGCTCAAATTTATATATCTATTTCTTCTTATTATACTACTAATATTTATCCTGCATTTTATTTTGATAAATTATTAGAATTATATAATGATGAATTATTGAAGAATCTTATAAAATAATATATAAAATAATCATGGATTAAGAAATATTTATTAAATAACCTTTGGATGATGATAAGATTGATTAATCTGAATAGTAAAGACATATTTAAATTTTTATAGATTATCTTAGTAAATGTAAAATGAGGAATCACTAGAACATTTGGTTAATCAACTAATAAAAAATTAATAACCAAATGAGGATGATTAATTTAAATAATAAATTGGAAAGCGTAGAATTAATGACTAAAGGTAATTTTTCAACAATATCAATTTATCCTATCAGATTTACATTCTAAGAAGATAAGCGTATCTTGGAATTGGTTTAATAGGTTGGTCCAAATTTTAACAAAATAGTCAAATAGTTTCCAGGAAAAACCATGAATATGATTAAAAATAGGTATTATAAAAAGCTGCGATACATTAAAGATGATCTTCAAAATGATCAAGAATAAATGAAAAAGCATTCTAAATCGAAAAAAGCTAATTGATTTTTTGATTTATTTATAGACTAACTATGCTACTTTTGTTTTTTTATGTAAATGCAATACATTTTTAATATTATTTTATTCATATAAAAAAATTTTATTATTTTTATTAATTAAAATATTTTATATAAAACAATTTTACTTCTATGCAATCATAAAAGAGAGGATAACAACATAAATAAGGATATTAAGCAGATTTAAATAAATATTTTGGAAAGAGATTAAAAATTAAGTTGAATGCAAAACGTACAATTATTGGTACTGTTATTGGGTAAAATCATATAATTATTAAAATTAGATTTGATATTTTTATGAATTTAGTGCTTGATCATTGTAAAGAATTGATTCCAGGATAAGGAGCAGAGAATAAAGATAATCTTTATCCAGGCTTTTCAAATGTCACAGATCAATTAGTTGATATTGGATAAGCAATTGTGAGAGGCAATTCAATAATTATGTGGGAATGTTTAGATAAAGTTAAAGACTGACTGAATATATTAATAATACAATAAATACAAATTAATCCATTGATTTATTTGCTAATCTTACATTAATCCTATAATTGTGGCTAAATGATTAATAAAAATTAAAATATTTTGAATTCTTTCATTGTCAATTATGTTTGTCTCTGAGCACTTTAAATAAGATTTTTTAGAGAAATTAAATGAATAGGAAAGTAAAAATAATAATAATTATTATTATAATCATAAATTCATAATTTATTTTAATGACATTATATGATTATATTATTAATAATCAAAGAATACAATAAAAAAGTAATAAATTAATTTGAAAATACTTTTTGTAATAATTAAAAATACATTTTATTTCTATATTCTGATACACTCATTATTTTCTTTGTTGATATTTTAAGATGATGATAATGATAACTTTGAAATATAATGTCCAAGAGGAATTATTTATTTGAGGTTAGTTGAATAATTATATCAAAAAATTAATAGCAGGAATATTCAAGCCATTTTTGCCAAAATTTATTGAACTTTTTATTGGAAAAATATAGTGCAAGATCTCAGGATTTTAAATGCTCTTATATTATCAGGAATATTGGAAGTTGTTTTAGTTATTTTGGAAGGATTATAAATCTAGTATTTAATTTTAACCATATATAATGGTTGAGACTCCTAAGCCTCTATAAAAGAGTTTTAGAATAATAGCAAAATTGTTTTTCATCTTAGGATTAAAGTTTTGGATTTCTTTTTATTGTTGTGGAATTGGTTTATGGATATTATTTGTGAAAATGCCTATCATTTATTTAAATCCATAAAATGTTGAAAATTATTCCAATGATTTATCAGAATTTATCTTTAAGAGACAATAAGAAATTTTGGAGAATTATTTCTGATTGTATAAAAATATTTCTAAATTATATTAAATTACACATAATTTATAATATAAATTCTAAAGATTTCTTAAATAATCTTGTGATAGACATCTTAATTAAATTAGAAGATAAATGAATAAGGTTTAGATTGTAAATGATTTTGATATTAAGTAGTAATATATAATTTTACTTAATCAAAATGAAAAGTAAATAATAACTATTAATCATATTAATCGATTTTAGATGAATTATTAAGTACATATGTGTTCTTATTAAAAATAATTAAGAATCGATATATTTACAAACAAAGGTTTTGAGAATATATTTTAAATCCGCCTATTTGTAAAATAAAGAATTTCTCCATTTTTTAAATAATAAATCTTATAAGCTCATTGTCTTGATTAAAGATAGTTTAAAATTTTTATTTTCTTTCATTTCTTTAAACATATGTTATGCAATATAAAAATAGATTACGTCAGCATTTATTAGAGATATAAAAAAAAACTCATTTTAGATAATTAAATAATTCTAATTTCTTTTAATGGCTTCTATTGCCTAATAGATACTTGTAGTCTTCTAAAAGAATTACATTGTGTATTTCTAAGAAAAGCAGTTCATCGGTGAATTTTTGGTGCCAATAATTGTGTTTGTTATGCTAATGGTAGCATGTAATAATTTAAGAATATTCTTAAATTTTAGAAAAAGAAAATAATCCTGTTTTCCTTGAAATTATGGCTGAATTTGTACCTATGACCTTTCTAGCCACATCTAGATATATTGTAATATAAATGATAGCTGAAAAAAGTGAAAGACAAAAAGAGATTTAAAAGGTAAAGAATATATATAATAGAATAGATTATGGGTTTGAAAGGATCAGCATATTAATTAGGATGGCTTCTATTTAATTTTTCAAGATTATTATCAGTTTGTTTTGTATTTTTGTTGTTAACAGTACCTACTCATTGTTTTTAACATCCTAAAGGTGGTAAAAATTATTTGGATGGAGGTTAAATAGTAGGAAGTTTTATTTTATTTGGCTTAAGTTAATGCTCTTAATCTTATTTTATAACTGCTTTGTTTGATTAGCCAAGAAGTGGAGCAGACATGTCAGTAATAGTAACAATAATTGGTTCATTTGGTGCATAACTATTAAATGTTGAATAAATTAATAGGTATAAATATGTGTAATAAATATAGTAATGCAGGACTTCTTATATTACTTGGGTTTTGTTTTCCTACATTTGGATTTGATATATATATTTTTCCTTAATTGGGAGGTATAATTATTAAAGATTGGGGAATTTCTGTAGGAGGTTATTTTGTATTGTAAGCATCATCTGCATTGATATATGCATTTCTCTATTATTATTTGGAATAAGTGTTACCAAATGAATACGGTACAAATAAACATCCTCTTTTTTTCCTTGGTTGTAAATATCAAACTGAAAATGATGTGTTATCATCATCATATGAATTAGGAGGAATGGGAAAACCATTTATTAGCAATAGACAATCAGAATTTTAAGAGGATGCAAGTTCTGCTATATATCATGAAGTTTTTGAAAATATAAAACAAGTCAAAGTAAATTATATATATATATTTTAGAGATCCATCTAAATTAAAAATGTTAGAAAAAGTTATGGTGAATTAAAAGCTGTTGATGGAGTTACATTATAAATATATGATTCACAAATTCTCTGTTTGTTAGGTCATAATGGGGCTGGTAAAACAACATTGATCTCTTTATTAACTGGATTAATCAAAAAGGATAGTGGACTAATATCATATTATAATACAGATACTGATTTTGAGAATATTAGATCTTATTTGGGTATCTGTCCTCAAAGAGATGTTCTCTATGATTCATTGACATGTGATTAACATTTATGGTATTATGGAAAAATAAAAGGAATTGAGGATAAATAACTATATTTAGATATTGATTTGATAATTAATAAATGTGATCTTTTAAATGATAGAACTAAACTTGCTAAGAATTTATCTGGAGGAACTAAAAGAAAATTAAGTTTAGCTTTATCTTTAATTGGTTAATCAAAAGTCATATTTTTGGATGAACCTACATCAGGAATGGATCCAATTTCGAGGAAAAAGATTTGGGATATTTTAATATAAGTGAAGAGTGAAGGAAAAAGTTTAGTTTTAACAACTCATCATTTAGATGAAGCTGAGGTTCTTTCAGAAAGAATAGCTATAATGGCTAAAGGAAAATTATTAACTGTAGGTTCAGTTGATTTTGTTAAAGTCAATTTTGGAATTGGTTATCATCTTAATATTTATAATAAAGGAAGTTAGGATTGGGAGAAAAAATCCAAAAATTTATAAGCTCTTACAAAAAAATGTGTTCCTTCTTCAAGAGAAAATGCTTAAACTCCTTCAGAATGTTTAAGTTTCTCAATAAATTTTGATAAAAAAGAAGAACTATTACCTTTATTTCAATAATTAGAGAAGGATCCATAAATTGAATTGAATTTAATTATGAATACTTTAGAAGAAGCATTTATAAATATTGGAATGGATGAAGAGTCTTTCTTAAAAAAAAAAGTATAAGGTCTATAAAATACTTAAGATGGTACTTAAGTAAATTTGAATGAAGAATTAAATAAAATAGTCCCTCCTTCTTGTTTAAGTAGACCACCTGTTTTTGATTTTGGTCTATAATTATGGTCATGCATTTTAAAAAAGCATTATAATGTAACAACAAAAAGACTTATTGTTGGAATTATAATGCCTGCAGTTTTTATAATTTTAGGACCACTTTTAACTACAGTATATTATAAATCATTTGTTGAAAAAAATGCTGAATTATATGAAAATGAATTTTATGAGAATGCATTAGCTGTTTTTGATTCATATGGCTATATAATTTTAGGAATAGCTATAGCTAGCTCTTAGATAGGTAGTCAACCTGTTGAAGAAAGAGAAAAAAAGCAGAAATATGCATTAAATGTTATGGGTTGTAGAATATTACCATTTTGGTTAGGCTATTATATTTATGATTTGATAATAAGTGTAATTTTGCTTATCATCTTTATAATCACAGTAGTTGCTTGTGGTTACTCATAATTAAACAATGCAGTTTTTTATACATTAGTATTTTTTAACTTCTTTGCTTATTTACCATTCTCATATATGTTATCTTGGATGTTTAATTCATTTAATTCTGCTGTTAAATCTTTACTAATAATTTAAGTTATTGGCTTTTATTTGATTGCTATCATCATTTATTTAGTTTCATTTAAGAATGAAGCTGGATTATGGATACTAACATTTTTATGTCCTTCTTTATCCTTTTTTTCAGGATGTGTAACATTTTTGAATAGTTTAGAACTAATTGGGGCAGATGATAAGGTATAAAGTTTAAGTGCTTTTGGTGATGATGTTTAGCCTTACATTTTTATAATAATTCTATTTTTATAAGGTATTGCTTACTTTGGAATTACTTTATTACTTGATAATAGACAATTATTGGCAGCTAATAACAGTGGTTAATTAGGGACAATTTATGATTAAGATGTATTGACAGAAGAATAAAGAGTTTTAGATCCAAGATGTTAAGATAGAATTATAGCTAGAAAGATTTCAAAAACATATGCAAATGGATTTTAAGCAGTCAAAGGAACATCCTTTGGTGTTGAACCAGGAACAATTTTTGGATTATTAGGACCTAATGGAGCTGGTAAATCAACTACATTCAATATGATTACATCAAGATTAAAGCCATCTTCAGGAAATATTTACTTAGAATAGGAAGAAATTAAAAAAGGATTAGGAGAAGTGTATTAAAATGTTGGAATTTGTCCATAATTTGATAGTTTATATGATATTGTATCTGTAAGAAAACATCTTTAATTATGGGGATATTTAAAGGGATTAAAAGGATAAGAATTAGAAGAGTCAATTTTATATTTCTTAAAGGTGATGTAATTAGAAAACTATGAAAATTCATTAGCTGGATAATTAAGTGGAGGAAATAAAAGAAAGTTATGTGTAGCATTAGCTCTTATGGGTGGAACAAATATGTAATTCTTTGATGAACCCTCTTCTGGTGTTGATCCAATAGCTCGTAGATTTTTATGGAATGCTATCCAATAAGGTGTTAAATTAAGATAGAGTTCTGTTATTTTAACAACACATACTATGGATGAAGCTGAAAGTCTATGTAATAAAATTGCAATTTAAGTTAATGGATCTTTTGCTTGTATTGGAACAGTTTAACATTTAAAATAAAAATTTGGAGAAGGATATAGAATTTTAATAGATCCCATTAACTAAGTATATTATTATTATATTTTTAGGAAAGTATTTAATAAATAGAATAATAATTAACACAGAATTTTGGAAATATAGATTTTAGATAAGATGAACATACTGGAAAGATTATTTGTAAGTTTCCTTTAAAAGGATTCTAATTTTATCAAACTTTCTACATCTTCTAATAAATCTTATAAAATGATTTGAAACTAATCAAAGATTTTTAGATAAGTTAACCCAACCTAGAATAAATATTTGTTTAATTTGCTGCTTAACAAGCTGCTGAACAAGAGAAAGTAAAAATACAACAGAATTGTTGTTCAATACCAATTCTTTGTGGAAATGATGAGGATAATTGATAATTTAAATTTTTTTATAAGTTTTTTTACAATTTATGAATTGAAATTATATAATATACATATATAGGAATTAATTCAATTTTGTCTAATTTATTAATACTTATTATTTTGATATTTTTTACCCTCACCTTCTAGATTAAATACATTGCTTAAATTAATGCTTTCGTTAACTTCACCAGGATTATAATTTTCATTATTATCATTATTATCATTTTTTTTTTCTGGCTCTTCTTCAATAACAAAAAATTCTTTCTTTGTAGTTGATGTATCCATTCTATTTTACAATTTTTCATGATCTTGAATTTTTTCAGACTTAGGAACATCTTTGAAATTTTTGGAATTATTTATATATTTAGGTTACGAATTCTATTTTCTTCTGCATAATCTATATATAAATAGTCCAATTATTAATATTACAAAGAATGTTACTAATATGATGATAATCCATTCAATTTAAGAATCAAGTTGTACAAGAATTCTTGAAACCATTTACTATAAGTTTTAATTTAAATAAACAATTAATATATATCTATAATGACTAAGGATCTCATAATTTTTACAATTATCTCCATTTACTTGTTATCCTATCCAAAATCTTCCTCCAATCATCCTTTTATTATTTTTCAACCAATATTTACTAAACTTCGATTTCTGTAATTTTAACAATATTTTTATGAATAATTTATTAATCTAATAACAATTCAATTGCAATAAGTGAAGAATAACTAATTAAATTATTATTAATATTATACTGTTATTCTTCAACAGCCTTCTTTTTTAAATCATCAAAACTATCTCCAATGATTTTAATAATTTTATTAGTTAAATTCTCTTCTAATTTATTTCTTTCAACATCACTTATTTCTCCATCATATTAAATTGAATCTTTGAAAAATGCATCCTTACAATTTGCAAAAAATATCTTATAATATTCTTATTCATTTTTTGTATAATTCAATATATTCCATTTTGTACCTTTAATTAACATATCTTCTCCAGAATCACATGTTTCTTCAATTAATTAAACCAAAAGATAACTATAAGCTAATACAAGTCTTGATAATTAAAGAATACATTCTTCAATAGATTGATCTACCCTAAATATTCTTTTTAATTAATCTAATTTTTGATATAATTCTAAATTAACAAAATGACGAAAAGCAATATCCTATTTCATTTATTATAAAAATATTAATTATTTACACAATTGATCTCCAGTCATTTTTTATTATTATTTTTACATCCAACTAATGTTTTAATCATTATACAATTTCTATAATGTTGGATTATTAGAAACCAAACCTTTTTCCATACTTTCAAACATCTAAAATACTTGATCCCATTAAATCCTTTCAGATTCTTCCACTATTAAAGCTTTAGTTAAAAATTCTCTTGTAAATTCTGTTATACCGTTATGCTTAAACACTAAAGGTTTCATTAAAATGTTTTTTAACAAATCCTATTCATCTCTTCCTTTCCAAGGAACATCATGAAATACCATTTCATAAAATATGACTCCTATAGACCATATATCACATTTTGTAGAATATGTTTTCCTCTAAAGAATTTAAGGTGCCATATATAAAGGAGATCCTACACAAGATCGAAGTAATTAAGATGTATAATTATCAACGTATTTTGCAAATCCAAAATCTAATTAAAGATCTAAATTAAATTGATACCAGCTATTTTAACTATACCTTCATGATTGAGGATATTAGCAGGCTTTAAATCTCTATGAATTACTCCTTATTTAACTAATTCTTTAAAACCATTTATAATTTATAACATAATTCCTTAAGTCTATTGAATAAATATTGTGATACTTCTTATTCAGATATTCTTTTTTTTTAAATGAATTCTTTTAAATCTCCATCTTTACAAAGTTCTGTAATTATATATAAAGATCTTTGTGTTGTAATCAAATCAATAAATCGCACAATATTAGGATGATTGAATTTCTTAAGTATCTCAATTTCACTAACTATTTGATTCCTTAAATAAGTATCTCTTTCAAAAAGTGCCAAATCCATTTTCTTAATTGCAACAATTTCATTAGACTTTATGTCCATTCCTTAAAACACTTTACCATAGGCCCCTTCTCCCAAACAATGCCTCTCATTATATTAGTATTGGCCAATCTATTTAACTGATCTATTCAATTGACTCATAAGAAGGATATAATAGGTATATTTATAAATAATATATATATATATAATATATGTTAATAAAATATGTACATTAACTATTGAAAAATGAATAGAGATTTATTTTGAATATGAGACTGACATTTATGTATATGTATATTTTCACAATAATACTACTATCCTTATCCGTTTTAATAATATAATATATAAATCATGAAATCATATGGTGATATTTCAGGTTTAATTATGACGGATTACTATTAATTTAAATTGAGAATTGTTAGTAAAGATAAGCATAAATATTTTTACAAAATATTATGAACAATATCGATTAATTCTTCATTTCTCATATATAAAAGTTTGTTCCATCTTGGAGCCATCTTTAAAGTGATGATTTGAGAATTACAAAGACTATAGGAATAACAAATAAGACTTATATTATTGAAGCTGATGCTACTCCAAGCAAAATAATCTTTCGTCATTTTGGTGAAGTCGGAGTTGGATTATTTTTGAACAGAGAATAAGAATTACACATTGCAAGATAAGTTGCTAAATGTAAAATGGGCCCTCATTTTTATGGTCACACTTAACATGTAACTACCATTTTAATATTAAAAGGTTCGTTTAGAAGAATACATTGAAAATGAGGTCATGAGTCAAGAGTCAATGAAAGATCCTGAGACTTACACATTAGTGGCTTAGACCTTGTGTAAGTTTCATTAGATAGATATATCTGGTCAAATGAATGACAGAACACCTTTGTTTGAAAAACATTTGCAAGAAAATTCAGACTTCTTATAGTAAGTAAGAGAGAAAGTTTGTTCGAACTTATTCTCTGAAGATGAAAGATCTATTCTATCTAACATGGCCCATTGGTTCTCGGAAGAGGAAGTTAAATTTTTGCAATCAGTGTTACCAAAAGATGACATTGTATTTTCCCATAACGATCTATTAGCAAATAACATCTTATTGATTCCACCTGTAATAATCATTTCTTATCATCAATTAGAACTTTGATAAGGTTGTATTTATCGATTTTGAGTATTCTTCTTATAACTTCAGAGGATTTGATATAGCTAATTATTTCAATGAATCACAATTTAGTTATCTAAACCCAAATCCACCTTATTTTTATATAGAAGAAGGAATGATTGATGAGGATATCTTAAAAGACTTTGTTAAAGTTTATATCGAAAAGTCAGGATTGGATTTAGACTACTAAAATTTATTACACTAAGTTTATATTGGATAGTTATTCTCACATTTCTTTTGGGCGTAAATAATTAATTTTATAATTTATAGAGCATGGGGAATCATTATGGCAAAATCAAATGATATTGTATTTGATTATCTTGCTTTTGTAGAAGTTAGATATCACAAATATTACTAACTAAAGAAGCATCTTTTTGGAAAAAAATGATAACATAATAAAAGTTTTATTAATATATTTATTTTAATAGTCTATTTAAACTTGTTTAATTAATACAATTGTTCTGGAAAATTTAATTAATTTAATTATCTAAAAACGATTTATTTTAATTTCTTAATAGATGACTTTAAAATTTCATTCCATTGTTTTAAGTAATGGAGAATATATAAATTTATATAAAATTAGTAAGACTTGAAGTTTTTAAAATTTTAGAGTCTATAAATTATTTATTTTCTATTTTTCATAAAATTTGGAATAATTTAGAGTAAATATTTTAACTAAAGTCTAACAGCTAAGCAAATCTATTAAAATATGTTTTTTTAGGTTTATAGAAAAGAATTGAGAATTTATTTTTATTTTTAAAATGGTTTATTAAAATATTTGTAAAAAAATGTAAAAATCAAGAACTTAGTATATGATTCATATTAAAACAAAATCGAGATCCTTGCAACATAAAGCAAGTCCCTCTTTATTTTTAAATTTATTAGGATTTGATTCTGAACTCCATATATTTGTATTATTCCAAATACCCCATCCCATATTTTTAGCTATATTAATACCAAAAGAATATAGTTCTACAGTTGTGCAAAGATGATAACTAAATGGACATTATTTTGCTTATTCAAATTAACAATTCTCACATTGTAATAATACCCAATCTCCATTCATTTAAAATAATTAAGATGATGCCAAAATTTCCCATTCTTCAATCTTTCTATTAAATAGTTTTAATGTATCTAAATTAAATGATGGTAATTCATTTTCTAATCCAATTTTAAGTTTCTTAAAACTTATAGCTTTTCCTGATTGTAATTTTGCACATTCAATACCATTCACAAATAATTTTATGGATTTATCTGATAACACTAAGAACAATTGATACCAAAGTTAAGGTTATAATCTCATATTAGAATTAACACTTTATGAATTTTCTTTAATTGCAAATGTAGGAATAGTAGTATCAACAACTATTGAAACTAAATTTTAATGATCCTCTATTTCATCGAAAAGTGTTAGGATATTACCTACTTCTTTTATTTTTCTTCCAATTTCTTCAAACATTATTTAAAAACTGACTGTCCATTATGAACCTTCAAATGATGGAACGAATTACACTTCAAATTCAGAATCCTTTTTGAAATATACTCCAGTTCCCATCATTGAAGATGATCTTGATAATTCATTTATATTAGTAATGTGATTATGAGGACCTGAATCTACTAATTTGTCTAGATCAAAATTCCAAAAACCAAAATATGGTTAATACTTTTCCCTTATTTTCATACCAGGTGCACATAAGGTTTAGACATTTAATCCACAATCATATTCTTCAAGTGAATATGTTGTTATTATGAAAAAGTTTATAATTATAAGCATTTATGATAATTTTATGATTTAACATTTGAACTGAGTAATATTTTGTATTTAACTTTAAAATTAAAAAATGGACTAAATATCAGAAGAAGCAATAAAAAATATGCCAAAAAAACCTTAGAATGCTTACATGTTATTCAGGGCAGATACTTATGATGATCTTAGGAAAAAGAACCAAGATAAAAGTATGACTGAATTGACTTCAATGATATCATCCTTATGGGGAGAGATGGATGATAAGAAGAAGGATGTATATTAATATATTAAGAACCTTTTTATTAGAAATACAATAAAGATTATGAAAAGGCTACTGAATAATATAAAACAGATTATGCTGGATGGTTGAAGAAGTACAAATTGGATGAAGATAAAGTAAAGAAGTTTCTCAAGGATAATAAATAAGCTAAAAAGAAGAATAAGAAGGGTTCCAAAAAAGTTACTAAGGCATCTAAAAATGAAGATGAAAGTGATGATGAAGATGAACAGAAAATTTAGTCATTAAAAAATAAGAACTAAAAAAAATAATAAGAATAAAAGGATTAGAATGCATAAAAGAATACTAAGGAATAATAATAGAATTAAAAGCCTGTTCCATAATAAAAAGAAAAGGATAAGAAGGATAACAAGAAAAAGTGATTAATTTATAATAAATTATTATTAAATAATACAAATTTATGCTTTAAATACAACAACTTTGTTAAGACTCTAATTTATCATGTGGAAGAGGGATTTTTATTGGAATTTATGCAGGATTAATTTTTGGCATTTCAATCTATTGTTTAATAAAGCTTTATGGATTTATGGGTAGAATTTCATATGAAATGATTCCTTTGACAACATGTGCAATTCAATCTTGTTTACATTTTATAAATGACATATTTTTAGTGACGAATTCATTATAAATCGTCATTATTTACTTTTGTTTACAAACATTCATATTGATATCTTAAAGCTTTTTCCATTTATACTATAAAATGACGTACTCTAAAGATGAATTTTAAGAATATCGATTAAAATAAAAGTATAGTTTGATAATATTTTACATTCTGTTTACATCAATAATCATATTATATTTGATTTAAATAGATGATAATAATTGTTTAGTCTATTTTGATGTTGGATTAACTTTATAATTTATAATCATTTTATTTAGTGTTTTCATATCAATATTATATGGTTAGAAATTAAAAGATGAAATGAAAAAACATGAATAAACTAATGTAACAAAAATTGCAAATTATTAAACAACAGCTGTTTAAATAGTATTGACAACTTCTGCAATTTTGGAATTTATTTTATCAATTTTATCACTTACAACATTTTAGGGATTATTTTGTAATTTACCATTAAATAATCTTAACAATGAAGGATTTACATCAGGAGAGAATGTATATTTAACGTTTTTCTCAATGATTGAAATGACTCCTTGTATATTAGTACCAATTATTTTTTTTTATTTGCCATAAATACCATAATAACAAAGTCAATAACATGAATTTAATCTAAATGATGCCTTAATATAGTAATCTGCAAGATAATCATTAGATTTTAGTAATTTAATAAATATGTCTATTGAATTGAAATAATGAACAAATATTATACACTTTTAATTTAAATACTATATTAAGAGTTTTTGTGTATACAAAAGAAATTGGCGCAATATAATTATATAATTAATTAAAAATGCCTCCCAAAAACACTTAGAGTGGATTCATGTCTGTAGAATAGAGATCAGAAATAGGAGATTTCTCTAGACATACTCCAGCAAGATCACTTGCATAACCTCGTAATAGATCGATTCTAGCTACAGCATCAAGGAGAACAGGAACATAATCTTAACATTCTCCAACAAGAATGACTGTTGAAACACATGAAGCAGTATATTGGGGAACAAATATTGATGAAAGAGCTATTGAAAAATAATTTGATAGATTTTTAAAAGAATATAGATCTGGAGGAATGGAATATTATATGAGTCAATTGAATTAATTAAATGAAACAGATTAATTCATCTTAAATATTGATGGCAGACATTTATTAGAATTCAATAATCATTTGTATTAACAATTAATTCATTATCCAGCAGAAATAATTCCAATTTTTGATACTGTAGTATAAAAAGTGTTTTATGATGATTTTTTATCTTTAAAAGCAAGAAATGAATAAGAGAGAGAAGAATTTAGATTATATGCATAAAGATTACTAATAGGTATTATAAATCTGGAGAGGAATGTTTAAGTGAGAGAATTGAATCCAAAGGATATAAATAAATTAATAAGTGTAACAGGAATAGTAATTAGATGTAGTGAATTATATCCTGATATGAAATAAGCTACATTCAAATGCACTAAATGTGGTCATATAGTAGGAGTAAATATTGAAAGAGGAAGAGTTGAAGAACCTATTAGTTGTTAAAGATGTAGAGACAAGAATTCCTATGAACTCATACATAATCTCTGTTAATTTACAGATAAATAATATGTTAAATTGTAAGAATAACCTGAAAATGTACCTGAAGGTTATACACCATAAACTGTAAACTTAGTACCTTATGATTATAATGTGGATGATGTGAAACCAGGAGATAGAATTATTGTTGTAGGTGTTTATAGAGCTGCTCCTATTAGATAAACTAAAAATAGAAGAGTTTTAAAATCTATTTATAATACATTTATTGATGTTATATCATATCAAAAAGAAACTAAAATTGAATAAGAAAAAACTAAAAACATTACTGAAGAATAAAAATAAAAATTAATGTATCTTTCTTAATAACCAAATATTTATGATATACTAGTTAAATCTATTGCACCATCTATTTGGGAAATGGAGGATGTTAAAAAAGGAGTACTTTGTTAATTGTTTGGAGGAACTAATAAAGAATTTTCTTAAGCAGGTAAAGGTAGATTTAGAGCAGATATTAATGTTTTATTAGTAGGTGATCCATCAACAAGTAAATCTTAAATATTATAATGTGTTCATTAATTATCAAGTAGAGGAATTNACAAGAATGACTGTTGAAACACATGAAGCAGTATATTGGGGAACAAATATTGATGAAAGAGCTATTGAAAAATAATTTGATAGATTTTTAAAAGAATATAGATCTGGAGGAATGGAATATTATATGAGTCAATTGAATTAATTAAATGAAACAGATTAATTCATCTTAAATATTGATGGCAGACATTTATTAGAATTCAATAATCATTTGTATTAACAATTAATTCATTATCCAGCAGAAATAATTCCAATTTTTGATACTGTAGTATAAAAAGTGTTTTATGATGATTTTTTATCTTTAAAAGCAAGAAATGAATAAGAGAGAGAAGAATTTAGATTATATGCATAAAGATTACTAATAGGTATTATAAATCTGGAGAGGAATGTTTAAGTGAGAGAATTGAATCCAAAGGATATAAATAAATTAATAAGTGTAACAGGAATAGTAATTAGATGTAGTGAATTATATCCTGATATGAAATAAGCTACATTCAAATGCACTAAATGTGGTCATATAGTAGGAGTAAATATTGAAAGAGGAAGAGTTGAAGAACCTATTAGTTGTTAAAGATGTAGAGACAAGAATTCCTATGAACTCATACATAATCTCTGTTAATTTACAGATAAATAATATGTTAAATTGTAAGAATAACCTGAAAATGTACCTGAAGGTTATACACCATAAACTGTAAACTTAGTACCTTATGATTATAATGTGGATGATGTGAAACCAGGAGATAGAATTATTGTTGTAGGTGTTTATAGAGCTGCTCCTATTAGATAAACTAAAAATAGAAGAGTTTTAAAATCTATTTATAATACATTCATTGATGTTATATCATATCAAAAAGAAACTAAAATTGAATAAGAAAAAACTAAAAACATTACTGAAGAATAAAAATAAAAATTAATGTATCTTTCTTAATAACCAAATATTTATGATATACTAGTTAAATCTATTGCACCATCTATTTGGGAAATGGAGGATGTTAAAAAAGGAGTACTTTGTTAATTGTTTGGAGGAACTAATAAAGAATTTTCTTAAGCAGGTAAAGGTAGATTTAGAGCAGATATTAATGTTTTATTAGTAGGTGATCCATCAACAAGTAAATCTTAAATATTATAATGTGTTCATTAATTATCAAGTAGAGGAATTTATACATCAGGTAAAGGATCATCAGCAGTTGGTCTAACTGTTTATGTATCTAGAGATCCAGAAACAAGAGAGATCATCTTAGAATCTGGAGCATTAGTACTTAGTGATATGGGTATTTGTTGTATTGATGAATTTGATAAAATGGATGATAATGCTAAAACTATTTTACATGAAGCTATGGAATAATAAACTATTTCTGTAGCCAAGGCTGGTATAGTAAGTTAGTTAAATGCCAGAACTGCTGTTTTAGCTGCTGCTAATCCACTCAAATCTAGATATGATGTCAAATAATCAGTTGTTTAAAATATTAATATGCCACCAACTATTTTATCTAGATTTGATCTTATTTATCTAGTACTTGATGAATTCAATGAAAAAAGAGATGAAATGTTAGCATATCATATTTTAAATATGTATTCTCTAAAAGACAAGCAAGATTATTTAAATTAAATTGAAGAAGAAGGAAATACAGATATAATTGATAGAGAAACTTTGTATAGTTATATATGTTATGCAAAATAAAACATATTTCCAAGACTGACTGAAGAAGCACAAAATGAATTAATTGCAGCTTATGTTAAAATGAGAAGTGCAGGAAATTCTTCTAATACTATAACTGCTACACCAAGATAATTAGAATCCTTAATTAGATTATCTGAAGCCTTGGCAAAAATGTAATTCAACTAAAGAGTTGAAAATTATCATGTTTAAGAGGCAGTTAAATTAATGGAAACTGCTATGAAAAAAGCAGCTCTTGATCCTATTACTGGTAAATATTACATTTTATTTCTAGGTAAAATTGATATGGATTTATTGGCAACTGGTAGATCCAATGCTTCAAGAGAATTAGTTTCTAAGTTTATTGTTGAAATCACTAATTTAATTAAAGCCAATTTATCTGATTACAGAGGATAAGGTGTCAGATTTTTTGATTNTTTATTGATGTTATATCATATCAAAAAGAAACTAAAATTGAATAAGAAAAAACTAAAAACATTACTGAAGAATAAAAATAAAAATTAATGTATCTTTCTTAATAACCAAATATTTATGATATACTAGTTAAATCTATTGCACCATCTATTTGGGAAATGGAGGATGTTAAAAAAGGAGTACTTTGTTAATTGTTTGGAGGAACTAATAAAGAATTTTCTTAAGCAGGTAAAGGTAGATTTAGAGCAGATATTAATGTTTTATTAGTAGGTGATCCATCAACAAGTAAATCTTAAATATTATAATGTGTTCATTAATTATCAAGTAGAGGAATTTATACATCAGGTAAAGGATCATCAGCAGTTGGTCTAACTGTTTATGTATCTAGAGATCCAGAAACAAGAGAGATTATCTTAGAATCTGGAGCATTAGTACTTAGTGATATGGGTATTTGTTGTATTGATGAATTTGATAAAATGGATGATAATGCTAAAACTATTTTACATGAAGCTATGGAATAATAAACTATTTCTGTAGCCAAGGCTGGTATAGTAAGTTAGTTAAATGCCAGAACTGCTGTTTTAGCTGCTGCTAATCCACTCAAATCTAGATATGATGTCAAATAATCAGTTGTTCAAAATATTAATATGCCACCAACTATTTTATCTAGATTTGATCTTATCTATCTAGTACTTGATGAATTCAATGAAAAAAGAGATGAAATGTTAGCATATCATATTTTAAATATGTATTCTCTTAAAGACAAGCAAGATTATTTAAATTAAATTGAAGAAGAAGGAAATACAGATATAATTGATAGAGAAACTTTGTATAGTTATATATGTTATGCAAAATAAAACATATTTCCAAGACTGACTGAAGAAGCACAAAATGAATTGATTGCAGCTTATGTTAAAATGAGAAGTGCTGGAAATTCATCTAATACTATTACAGCTACTCCAAGATAATTAGAATCTTTAATTAGATTATCAGAAGCTTTGGCAAAAATGTAATTCAATCAAAGAGTAGAAAACTATCATGTTTAAGAAGCAGTTAAGTTAATGGAAACTGCTATGAAAAAGGCAGCTCTTGATCCTATTACTGGTAAATTTTAAATTAACTTCTAGGTAAAATTGATATGGATTTATTGGCAACTGGTAGATCAAATGCTTCAAGAGAATTGGTTTCTAAGTTAATTGTTGAAATAACTAATTTAATAAAAGCTAATTTATCTGATTATAGAGGATAAGGTGTTAGATTTTTTGATTTTGTTGAATAGGTATTCATTATTATCATTATTTGTTAGATTAATACCATCATAGCTGCTTAAACAAATGAATAAACAATTATTGATAAAAGGCAATATTAAAAAGAAATCTTAGAAGCTCTACATTTACTTGAAGAATAAGGTTTTGTCTAGTTACCAGGTGACAGAAATAAACCAAAAATAAAAGCTGGTATTAAAGCTCTTTAATGATTTTTATTATGTAATTTTATATAATATTTTATTTTTTAATTAACAGATGGACTCCCCTTTGAAAGATATGACTGGAACGATTGTCAATAAGTATTATTCAAATATAATTAGGCAATATAAACTGATTAAGAAATTAGGAGCTGGTGCTTTTGGTGAAATTTATTCTTCGTAATCAAATGGATTAGAATATGCTATTAAAATAGAGAAATCTGATTCAAAACATCCTTAATTAGAATTCGAATCAAAATTATATCACTATTTGAATAATCATAATGGATAAGGAATTCCTAAATATTATGGTTATTATTAGCAAGATGGTTATAACTTTTTAGTTATGGAATTATTAGGATAATCACTTGAAGATCTCTTTTCTGAAAACAATCGTATTTTTACATTGTAAACAGTTTGTGTTTTGGGAATTCAAATGTTGGAATGTATAGAATTTTTACATAGCAAATAATTCATTCATAGAGACATAAAACCAGATAATTTTTTAATGGGAAAGGCCTAAAAAGATAGAGTATATCTGGTTGATTATGGATTAGCCAAAAGGTATATTTCAAAAGATCTTCATATACCTTATAAAGATAACAAAGCATTAACTGGTACAGCCAGATATGCTTCAATCAATACACATCTTGGAATAGAATAATCTAGAAGAGATGATCTAGAGTCTTTGGCTTATGTATTGATGTATTTTTTAAGAGGATCTCTACCATGGTAAAATTTAAGAGCAAATAATTAAAAAGAAAAATACGATAGAATAATGGAAAAAAAATTAGCCACATCTTCAGAAACTTTATGTAAAAATTACCCTTAACAATTATTGGAATTTGTTGATTATACAAAAAATTTAAAATTTGATGAGAAACCAGATTACTAATTTATAAAAAATCTTTTTATTTAAATCATGTAAGAAAATGAATTAAGAATGGAATATATTTATGATTGGGATGATGAAGATACTTAAAGAGATAAAATTTAAATTAGAAATGACGAGAAGAACAATTTACTTAAAACAAATAAATAAAGTAGTAATACATAATAAAGAGTTAATAAATATTAAGAAAATAAAAATATCAATAGTAACAGTATTTATATGAGAAATTGTAGTAATATAAATAATAAATACAGCATTGGAAGAACTAAAACGAATTCAATTGGTTCAATAAATAAAATAGTAGTTACTAAAACAAAATAAATTACTAATAATACAATTAATAGTTTAACTAATCAAAATACTTTACCAAATAATAATAATAATAATAATTATAATAAATTACATCAAAATTTAGCAAAATAAATTATAAAGAAGCATTCTAGTTTGCATTACTAATGATTAAATTAATTTGAATTACAACTATATTATATATATAAATGCTGGTTAAATAATTACATATGATCTAAAATTATATATCATTGTTAGTAAGTTTCAGGTTTTTAACAATCAATTAATTATAAATTTATTATAATTTATTTCTAATTAATCAAATTAACATATGGAATTAATTACTTTTTAAATTATAAATAATAATTAAGATCTATAAATTTTGAAAAACGAAACCATTTAAAAATAAATCAAAACAACACATATAATTAACTTTAATACATAAAATTATTTTTAATGTTGGGGGTATCCTGGTAATGATTTAATCTCTCTTATAGCAAATTGCTAAATTCTTACAATCCTTACAAATTATTATAAATAAATAAACTTTAAAGAACAACTCAATAAACTATGCAGAATTAGCTAGAACAACTAGATGTTCCAAGAGGATAATCTTTTACATTTGATTCTAATCGACCATTTATTTATTACTATTCTGTTGCCAAACCCTTGCCTGATAATATAGTTGATGACTTAGTTATTTGCTGTTAAATAAGAACTTATCTAATAAAATAGTTACCTAAAGTTTGGTTTTTAATGGCTAGTACAACAGCTCACATTTTAATAGAAAAAAAGCAAAAGTTTGTCACTCCAAATTTTATTTTAGACATATTTATTTATAGTTGGCTATCAGATGGAATGACAAACTTAAAAAAGGAATTAATGAATAGATTAAGTAAATTGATAGTAGAAAATGAGAAATTAGAAAGACTCATTGATATTTTTACATAAGAAATGGTCTCAATATAAGAAGAGTTTTCAAAATTTCATAAGTCAGAATACTTACTCAATTATAATGATAGTTGTGTACAGCCATTAATAGTATTTAGAGAAAAAGGAAAAAATGAGAACTAATCACTAATCAAAAGAATTGATGAATTAAATATTGATGACGATAGTAGAGATTCAACTTTATCGTCTTCCTAAATTTCTTAAACGATTACCAATAAAGATATTGATAGAAGCAAATCTGATGTTAGAGAAGTTACTGCAGCACTCCAAAATAATAAGATGAGAAAATTTACAAAGCAAATGGAAAAAATGACACAAAATGTTTTTATCGAATTAATTAAATATAATTCACAAGATCAATAATGGCAAATAGCTAGACAATTTGTTGTTATTATTTTAGAAACTAGCGTTTAGTCTGATCATTATTTAAAAACTATGGAAAAAGTTAGATTTCTATAACCTGCTTTGCTTTTTTATAAAAAGGCATTATAAGTATGGATTCTGGCCAAATTTTCAGCATAATAATCAAATTAAACATCTAAAAATACTTAAGAAAATAAAGTAATGAATAAATGTTATAATAGATGATATTCAGTTAATTTCTATGCAAAGCAAAAAGTTTTATGGGAACATTTTGGAATGAAAAATTAGTTATTCCTTTGCATACAGTATTTTAAATTGCAGAATAGACTTATCCTGATGTATCATTAGAAAAAAATATAGTCGAAGTAAATATATTCAATTATGATAGTAAATGAAAAAATTTTCTATTTTATTAAAAGAAAAACTTGTAGCATTATGGGACTAAAATCTTTCTCAATGCACAAAACAGCTTATTTAATAACATTGATTAATAATTAACATATATCAAAAATCTAGCGTATAGAATTTTTTATAATGTTATTCTTTTTTTTATGTCAGGCTTGACTAAGTATGTAATATAAAATACAATTATTAATTAATATCAGAACTAAAATAAGTTTTATTTTTTCTAGCAATTTAATCTTTTAATTGAAGATTTAAACTCTCTATCATTATAATGAAATAAGTGTTTAAGCTTTTCATTAAATTTTTTGTTTTATTTTCTTCATCATCTACTGAATTAAAAATGTTTTATTTATTATTATATATCATTATTTTACTCTTCCTTTTTCATTTAATAATTGTTTTCATGAACTTATTTTAGTTAAATATCCTATTTTGATTTTTCTAATTAACCTTAGAATATGAACTTATCAAAATTAACATTGATTTGTTTCTTGATTTTCAAAAATTAATAATTATAAGTCTTTATATATTCATTTGTTTTCTCATAAAATAAATAATTAACTAATAAATAAAGACGTTAACTTTACACTTTAATTCCGAATTATTTTACTAACTAAACATATTTATATTAATTCATTATTGTATAAATCTATTTTAGTTAATTTTATCAATTTTTTAATCTAAATAAGTTCCAATTTTTTATATATTTAAAACTAAACATTTAATAATCAAATAATTATGAGCTTTAATTTTTTATTCATTTTTACATACCTACAAAGCTGTTATTATTTTTGATATGAATATTATGTTTGAAACCAATAATGATTTAATTAATTAACAATTTAATAATTATTGTCTATTCATTGTTTTTAAATTATACTCCAAGTCTTTTTCTATTTTTATTAATTCTATTTATAATAGAGTCTAATTAAGTATGAATACTTAATAAATATCAACCTTTATCTACATGGATTAAGTATCAAAATTATTCAGCTTAACATATTTGTATTTTCTATTTAAATTCAAGATCTTATTTTTTGATAAAATAGCGACTTCAAGGAGAAGAAAACTTAGATTACAATAATTGAAAATTAAGAATATATATAGATAGTATGTTTTTTATTATTTTAGAATTATTTTGAATTTAAATAAATAAAAATGAATAATATCTAAATAAATTTAAGTAGATATTTTCAACAACGATTTAGGTTGATCAACTATTTGGAGATTCATCTACATTCAACCACTTTACTCTTTTCCCGTTTTCCCATAATCCCTCTTTTTTTTCTCCATTAGGTAAAGTGATCATTCCCTTTCCATGTTATTTACCATTTATCCAATATCCCTCATATTTTCTTCCATTTTCCCATTAAAATATACCAAAACCATGTTTTTTATCATCTTTATAATCTCCATCATATCTTTTCCCATCTGCCCATTAAGTGATACCTTTTCCATTCATCTTACTATTATTCCATTAACCTTTGTATGATTTGCCATCCTTCCAATAATACTCTCCATAACCAGTAATGTCATTCTCAACAAAATCACCTTTATAGTAGCTACCATCTGCAAAAGTAAGAGTGCCTTATCCATGTTTCTTTCCATTTTCATATTTACCCTAGCAATATAGTACTCATTATTTATATACTTCATATTTTGCTCCATCTGGCCAAGCTTCCACTCCTTAACCATGTTGTAAATCATTCTTCCAATCTCCTTCATATCTAGCACCACCTAATTTATAATAAAAATATAAACCACTATGGATATAAACTCCATGACCATTTGCCATATCATCCAACCATTAACCTTCATATATATCACCATCCACATGCACTTTAATTTTATAATTTTAATCTACCTAGTTTACCAAATCCATTAGCTTTGTCTTCTACCCACTCTCCTTCATAAAAACTTCTGTCAGGCCAAACGTATTTCCCTTAACCATCTCTCAAACCATTTTTCCATTCACCTTCATATACTCCTCCATTTTTCATTTCAATTGCACTTAACTTAGTTCTTGTTAGTTTTCCTTTAGTAGATTAAACTAATGAAATATATTAATCTTCTGGTTTGTTATCATCTACATTCCAATTATAATATTTTACCATTTTCTCTTTTCATTAGTTTTGGAGAAGAACTGTCTTCTATTGAATTATTTCTTGCTCCTGCCATTTAAGCAACATCTTCATCCTTTAAATGTGCTCCTATTTTTTCTTTCTTTTATTTATTATTTCCTTCTTGTACATCAGCTTCCTAATTATGACATGAATCCATTTTAGCATTGGGTTTTGATTAGCTTTATTATTTTTGATTAGTGTTGAGTTCAACTTCATCCATCCCTTTTGCTTAGCATTGACATGAGCAACCATTACCCATTTGAATTGAGTAGAAAATTAATTATATAATATTAATAAATTAAATTGACTTAATCTTATTTTGATTAAACTTTTCCCAATCTCATTCATATTTACTTTAATTGTATTATGTCTAATCAGTATTATAATTTTCCATATGGTTTTTTATTAAATCTATTTTATAATTAAAATTAATATAATAATGAAGTGCTCTTGTAACAATGATTTGATTATACAATTTTCAAATGATAAATTGTACATTTAAGCTTGTATTCAAATTGTATCAATTATTCATAGGTAATAATTCACAAAATTTTATCCCAAAATATCAAGGATTGCCTGAATCTACTAATGAAAGTAATGAAGAAAGTAATTAAATTGTTCGATTTATGTAATAATTTACTAATAAGAATCTTGATTAAAATTCTTTTAAATAGATTTTTGAGTTCAATGCAAATAGTTAAAGTGTATAACATTAAATAAATTGTAGCATTTTAAAATGTCAATTGATAATGATAATAATTTTAGAATTATGAGTTCTCAATAGCCTATTATTAATCAATGCATCTGTTAACATGAATTAAAAAAATAGAAAAAATAAAAACAGAAAGCAAAACAACCACAACCTAAACCAACTATTGAAAAAACTTAAGAAAATTCAGATTCTAAAACATCTCAAAAATAATCGAAAGCTCATTCTTAAGTGAATGAGGAAATTCGCATTTTTGAAGATAAAATTAGATCATATACATCTGACATTGATGAATCGAAAAAAAAATCATTAAATCTTCCACAAGAGTGGATAAAAAGATTAGGAACCTAAAAAAAGAAGAAGTGAAAATGATAAAAATACACAATCTTAAAAACAAATCATTTTAAAATTTAAAATTACTTAATTTTTGAATTATGTATCAATTACAATATATATACAAATATTACATACAAGATATATTTAAATATAAGAGATAAGTATAGTTATCAATTAAAATTATCTAATAATGCCAATCTTGCTTATATCTGATTAATAAGTAAGTCATTCAATTTCTATTCTTTTTCAACATTTATTTTTACATTTATTTCCTCCTCTATCTTTTAAGCTTAACTATTTAAATGTTTAATTATATCTAAAGTCTTTTATACCTTATCTTAAGAAGACAAAAGGCTATCATCAACTATGTTTCTCTAAATATTGTAATAAAATTACCCACTCACTTGGTTGTACTTCTTGAACCTTTTTATGAATGTAAATACCCTTAGCTTATTCTTTTTTTTTACTTTTAGTTTATGGAATAGGTGACAATTTCTAAATTTATTAATCCCTTAATTTTAACTTTATTTATTTCTTATTATTTTCTTCAGGCTTTTCTTCTGTTTATAATATTTTTTCTAGTTTAGTTATCAAATATTTATCAATAGATAATAATTGACTACCTTCAGAGCTTGTTTTGTTAGATTATTCATGTAAAGAAATAGGTTTTGATTTTTAGATGGATAAATAAGCAACTGAAGGATCTTCGTGAAATGTTTTAGAAACTGGTCTTGAATAAATCTCTTTTACAATTTCTGAATATTTTTATTAAGCATATTTTCTGGATTTTATTTGTTATCTTTTAGTAATTTATTTTAAATGCTCCTCTTGTTGATCATGAAGTAATTTAATATAAGTATCAGATTTCTTAAACCCCAATAATGGTACAGACTTTTTTTTACTTTATCTTTCTATTTCTTTTACAATCTTATTACTATCATATTGTTATTAATGTAACAAGATTGAGCTAAAATTGATAGGTTAAAAGAGGTTCTTTTTTGATGATAACATCTATCGATGAAGTTGTTCTTAAATTTATTTTAATTAATTGTCTTTATTTTATAATGCAATTTTTTCTCTTCTTATTCTTTCTTTTATTAAATTAATTTTCTTGTCTTCTTCTAATGATTAATTTTTTCTATTATTTTCTAATTCTTCTAAAATAGATGACTTATTTAATCGTTGTTTCATTAATATAAATAATTTTATTATATTATAAATTTTGATTATTTCTATTCTCATTTTTTTAGTAATACACTTTGTATCATTCTTTTTTCAAGCATATATTTATAGATTAATTCTTTCAAAATGGTTTTGTCAACACATTTAAACAAATTTAAGTCCTTCACTTCAAAACCTTAAGCAGCAATATATGCTCCACGTGCCCCAGACTTTCCTTTTTTATAAACTGATCTAAACTTAGTTATGAAGTCTGCTTTTAATTATTTATAATAATTCTGGACAATTATTAATTATACTTTTCTTTTATTTATTAATAAATATTTACCCATCTAAATATGGTGATTTCTTAACTTCTTCATCCACTTAAAAGTTTATAATTGTTTTATTCATTTACTTTTTAATTTCTTTCACCTCTATACAATTTTAATAATGATATTATACTTTCAATATCTTCTTTTTATATCTAATTGTACATGACTCCCCAATATTTATTCCATAACATAATTATTCTTTAAACATATGCTCCCACTCTTTTTTTGTAATTTCTATAGGATTCTATAACAGTTCTTATCAATCTTCTAAATCTATAAGTTTTTTGAATGATTTCACCAATCTATCCATAACTTTTCATAAATGAAAAACAGATAAATTCAGCTCTTCTTTTTACTGTTTTTTAATAGATTTATGCAAAAACACAAAGACTTTATAATGTTTGAAATTTGGTTCTTAATTAAATAGTTTCTCCATGTTTAGTAAGATATTTCTTTAAATTTAATCTTGTTCTATGTTTTTTTCTGATTATAGTAGCTTGATTCATTAAATGATTTGCCATTCCCTAAAATGATGATAAAAATATTTACTATATATTTAACTCGAATTAGTCTGCAAATAAGTATAGAAAATAGATTGGTAAGCCAATTTTTTTATTGTTCTTTAATTTATTAATCTATTTAATCTCTAACATTTAATATATCTTTAATAATCTTTTTTTTCTAAGAATGTTCATATCGCTCTCTAATTAGATCTTGCTTATCTTAATCAATGATCTATTTATTCACTAATGTTTCTTAAAATCGTTTTGCTGATTAGACTCTTCTAATCAATAACTATTTTTTTTAATTATCCGGTTCATATTATCTTAAATTCATATTCATAAGTATTAAATCTTTTGATTATCTCCTTGATAAAGCACTACCTATCCTACCAGACATAAATGCAGTCATGGGTCTCTCTTTTTCCTCTTAATCTTGCTTTTATAACTTTTGTATTTTCATTCCATATTAAATCTTTGCATGAATTATTGATTATTGTTAACTAAATATAGCCATATACAAAAATGGAGTAGTAAATATATTATCTTCTCCTGGCTCAGTATATCTTAAAACTTATTTTCTCTAAAATGCTTCTTCAAAATTGAATCTATTGGGTGTCAAAGTGTGTCTTGATATGTAAAATTTCATTTTAGCTTAATTTGTAAAAGTAAAATCTAAGATGCTAATGCAATTTTTTACTAATGATCAAAGGTTTCTTATGGCCAGCCAATGGGACTTCAAAATAATGAAATGTGCATAGTTATAGATGAATAATATTAACTAATTTAGCATCTAATTGAGCTCTTAATTCATTAATCACATAACCTTATTATTTTTTTACAACTTCAGTTTAATAGTTGTATTCAAAATCCTTTTTTGATGGTATTATCTATTTAAGTTTCCTTGCTTCCAATTAATTCAATAACTCATAATTTTAATGTAAATTGTTCTGCTATACAATCGAATTTTTAAAGTCTATTGTTTTCATTTTATTAATTATGGAATAAACTAAAAAAATTCTTATTGGAGGTGGTTGTTTTTGGAAGCATGAATTGAATATGTAAAGATTAATAGGTGTAATCCATACCGAAGTTGGTTATAGTGGGGGTATTATAGATCATCCATGTTATAAATTAATATGTACAGGATAAACAAATCATGCTGAAGTAGTATTGGTACATTATGATCAATCAGTTATTAAATTGGAAGACTTGTTATATTCATTTTTCAATTAACATGATCCAACTCAATTAAATAGATAAGGATTAGATGTAGGAACTCAATATCGTTCATGCATCTTTTATTATGATGATGAGGATGTATAAGTAATCCAAAAGGTTTTGGAAGAAGTTAAATAGTTTAATAATGATGAAACCATTCATACTTAAGTAGCAAAAGTCAAAAATTACTGGAAAGCTGAAGAAATGCATTAAAGATACTTATAAAAAGCAGGTTAAAGTGCCGAAAAAGGTTGTGAAGATATAATTATGTGTTATAATTGATTAATAAAAATAAATAATAAGAATTTATGAGGCCAAGTTTCCTCTTGATTACCTTACTTAATATAGTTTATGGGATCAATTATTCCATTAGAGGATAAAGCAATCTTATAGATTTAGATCCAAATAATGATGATTTGTAAATTAACGAAGGATTTAGGGAAGCAGCAGATCTCATTTTTGGAACCCTCTTCTAATATTTGCCATATATAGTTTTAGCTCTTACGTTTATATATTTTGCAAATAAATTCTTCCCTACAAGATAGCCGAAAAAAATATTGAAAAAATTGCCAATCCAAAAACGATGATTATTATTTAATTGATATTAACAATATTACACTATTTTAATGTCTATTTTTTTACTCTTCTAAAGAACTCTCCCTATCATTACTCTTTTTAAGTGAAATCATTCTATTAAGATTCAAAAACAGACTTAAAATTATTTAAAAGAGGGCTAACATAAATAAAATTATTAAAGTTAATATTTTGTTTTTATCATTCTCATTTGTCCCTTTTTGATTTCCAATCTAGTAAGGCTTTTAAATTTTTATCACTATTTGCTACTAGCTTAATATAATTATCTAATTATTATTATTAATCTGATACCCATAAATGCATTTGCCTTCGCTATACCATATGTAACTCTAGCTCTATCAATCAATTTTCTGCTTTTTTATTCAGGTTTTTCTGATTTAGCACAATCAAAATGTTATTAAAAATATTCTAATGATTTAGCTGTATTTCCTTTGCTTTAATATAATTTAGCCAAATGCAATGCAGCATCAGATTATGAGTTATATAACTTTTAATCTTTAGCTAAAGCATAGTAACTTTCTAAATGCTTTTAAGCTTCATCTACATCTCCCTTCTTTAAATAACATTAAGCTAGAGATGAATGTGCTTCCATTTCCTTTTATTTTGAATCCTTATAAAATGATTACTAAATATACTTCTTTGTGTAACTATTTGACAATTTCCAAGAATTTGTGATGATATTATATACTCTTTTAGATATTCTACATTTTAAAATATAATCCACCAATTTTGTTGCATATAACTCCTTCTGATTCTAAATCTCCTGCTTTTTAGGCTGCTTCTCTGCATTTATCATAATATTTTAATGATTATGCAATTTAATCATTATCTCCCTTTTCATATTCCTAAGCCATTCTGTTGTAGATTTTAATCAATTCTGTTGACATTTATTCAACAACTGAATCCAAGTTCTATAATTATTCACATTGTTTCATGCTTTCCTCTAAAATTTATATTGCCTAATCTATCAAACCAACTTGGTAATGACATTTGGCATATCCTAATTTACCTTTTCCTTCAGCTTTAGCTTCCTATTATACAAACAATTTTTACCGTGTATTATCTAGATATTTAAATTACTCTTTTATAAAAATAGGCTGCCACAATGTAATCTTGGTATTCAGTAAAAAAGAATTCAGCCAAATTTAAATATTCATTTAATGCCTAAGTTTTGTCTGGGTATTAGTATTTAGAATTCTCTTCAGCGTTCTATAATCTCTTTTTTAAATCTAATAAGAATTCTTCATCTTAATTAATATATTTCTGATGAACTAATAAATACTATGCAAAAAATACTTCTATGATTTGAAAAATGCTCCTCTAATGAAATTCCAGAAGGCTAATAAAATAATTTTGGGACGGTTTCATTAGTCACATAAAAAAAATCAGCATATGATTATACATAACCATTTTCTTAAAACTTAACTAAGAATAATTACATAATATTTCAGCAGCAATAGATTCTTTGTTAATTTTTCCTTAAAATTCTATTCTTTCTTCTGATTAAGGATTTTATTATTGCTAATCTAGAATAATTATATACTTTTTAAATTTTCTTTTAGGGATGCTTTTCAGTTGTAATCTATTTCTAAACTTAAGCATCTGCTAATCCCTTTGCCTTAATTGGCATTTTGATGGGTTCAAATTTTTTTTCCTTTTATTGCATTAAATATAATATTTAATGGATACTAAAGTTAGTGATTCTAAATCTCCATCGAAATCAATTAAACCTAATATATAGGATTATATATCTATAGGTTCTTTAGGAAGAGGAGCATACGGGGAGGTCATTTTGGCATAAAAAAAAACAGATAATTAATAGGTAGCAATAAAAGTGATTGATAAAAAATTCTTAACAAGAGTATTCATAATGCACAATTTTTTAGGAATAAAAATAATACTAAGTTTATATTGAAAGGGAAATGCTTTTATATTTGAAACATCCAGGGGTTGTGTAATTGTATTCTACTTTTTAAAAACCTGAAAAATTATATTTTGTTATGGAATATTTAGAAGGAGGTGATTTTGCTGACTTTTTAAAATTACATAAAGGTAAAGATTCAACTTAATTCTTTTAAGATTTAAGCTTTTAGACCTTATAATTTTATCTAGCATAAATAGTTGTAATCTTAGAGTATATTCATTCTAAAGGAGTAGCTCATAGAGATTTGAAACCAGAAAATTTAATGTTATCAAAGAATGGTCATTTAAAATTGATTGACTTTGGTACTTCTATGGTTGTTCATGAAAATAAAGTACCTGTTGAATTTTTGTAGAAATACAAATAAATTAAATCTTCTTTTTAGATATAAGAAGGATCTTTCATTAATAGAGCTTCTTTTGTTGGAACAGCTGAATATGTTTCACCAGAAATGCTAGAAGAAGAACCTTGTGAATATGCTGTAGATTTATGGGCTTTGGGGATCATATGTTATAAAATGTTTACAGGAGTTACACCATTTATTGATAGTACATAATACTTAGTATTTTAAAATGTGAAAAATGCTTAAGTAAAAATACCTGAAAATGTACCTAAAGTGGCTGCTAATTTAATATAAAAAATTTTAGTTAGAAATCCTTAAGAAAGATTAGGAAGTTAATCGATGGCTGATCTTAAATCTCATCCTTTCTTTAAAGGAATTGAATGGGATAAATTATTTCAAATGTAAGCTCCATAACCAAAGGTTGTATCTGTTAAATCTGTTGAAAAATCCATTGATCCAGATTTATAATTGGGAGGGAAAAGAAAGTCAAAGCTCAAATTTTATGGAGTAGTATAATTTAAAATTGGGTGGTTTATTTATAGACCATTAGATTTAGTTTTAATTGAAGGTAAAGAATATATGAAGTTGGCATTATTTGATCCAGAAACTGAAAAGTGTTAATTGAAGATTCGTTTAGTGGAAGGAGTTTAAGTTTATAGTCCAAGCAAAGGCTACATGGAAATTAAGGATTAGAATAAAAAATATTCAATAAAAGAGGTTGAACATCCAATTGATAAGTGGTTAGAAGTTATAGAAAAGTGTAGAAAAAATTTGATTAAAAAAAAATAAAAAAAACAAGAAAAAAAATAATGATATGTTACTTATAATTCATATTTTAATTATTTGAAAATTTGATGTCTGAAGAATAAAATAAAACTCCTAGAGATCTCAAAATAGATGATAACAGTTTTACTAACAGAAAAGACACAACAGCAGATATCAGATACTCTTAAAAAAGTTTCATTCATCCATAATAAATATATGTAGATATTAACATTATTATTACTAGTAAGTTTAACAATGTAATCATCCTGTTTAACCTATATTTATCTAAGTAATTACAAGAGAAGAAATTGAAACTCCATTTATAAATGAAATCGAAATGTTAAAAAATAAAATTATCAAAATCCAATAAGAAAATGATAAATTATATGAAAAAATTCATTAATTAACAGAATAATTATAAGATAGATAAAACTTCATTGACACCTATAAATAAAAATTTATAGATCTTTAAAATTCTAAAGATATATTACTATCAGAGTTAGAAAAATTGAATTCATAAAAATACCCAATTATTAATTACACTACACCAGTTCAACCCAAATATATGTTTTAATAAAATTAGCCAAGCGATAGGACTAATAATAATTTAAATTTGGAAATTGAAATCGATAAACTAAGAATTGCTTTGAGTAATAAAGAAGAAGAGATAAGAAGGCTTTAAGAAAAATATTAATAATTAGAGAATTAGGGTTTAGCTGTATTGGAGGAGAAAATAAGAACATTAATAAATGAAAAAGAATTTTGGAAATAAAAATTTGAAGAAACTTAAAAAGTTCGTTAATATAGTAATTTCAAATTTGCTTGATATGGCCAAATATGATTGAAATTTATATTTTAACATTTTTTTACTTTGTATTAATTGTTTTTATACTTTACTACAATTTCATTCCACTGTTAATCAAATTAGATTATGATTATTATTAAATTATATTCATTATTATATATCATAAATTTTAAATAACAAAAACTTTAAGATATTATAGTTGACATATTATATCTACTTGATGGACTTTAATTATATTAAAAATATATTAGTAATTGTAGCATTTAAGTACAAGATTATAAAGTATTTTTATTTATACAAAATTGTTCATATTTTTCAAATTCATTAAACCAAGCTATTATAAATTTATTCGTAAGCCATTTATTATTATTTTGATCTTTGATTAGAAGAGAGCACTAGGCAAAGTGCTTCTGTTGCAGATCTATGATTTTTTTCCTCAATTAATGATTAAATTTTCCTGAATGAGCTTAAAGCTGACTAAGAATAACTTATATATAACCTCGTCAGATTGATATGATACATCATTAATGAGTCGAGTAATTAATTCTGATAAAAACAATTCAACATCTTTATCATCATTGTTTTCTTTATTATCCAATGCTTTTCTAAGATGCAAAGGAGCTATTCGAGCCTATTTTTTGTCATTTTACCCATGAGCATATGGACAATCAGTACCATTTTTACAAAACCCTTATTAATCATATTTACATAACACAGCTTGAATTATTAACAGGATTTACTTTTATAATTTGTGATAACTATATTGCTATCGAGAGTAGGTATATGAATTGGGATTGGATCTAGAATAAATCTATAAATTACCATCTGGATTTCTTAACTCATCTACACCATGAGCAAACTAGCATTTGGTACCGATAGAACAATTTCCATATTCATAATGCCTACAGATAGAAGTCTTGTATAGACGTCCATTTCCATGTTGAGGGATTGTAATAATTGAGTGGTGCATTAAATAAATTTATTATGGATTTAATTTAGTTATCATCAATGATATTAAATACACTCTTATATGCAACATAGTATGTGATGAGCAAATATATCTATAGAATATAGAAACAGAGTAATAGATTAATATAAGTAAGAATTATCGACAAATGATAAATAATTGGCTAAAGCATTCCGATATTAGAGAAGGAAAATAAAAATTATTATAATGGGTTTGCCAACTTTATTATGCTTTGTTCAAAATTATTACAATTTATGCTTGAGTTACACATAGTCAGAAAAATTGAATATTTTTGAGTGTTTAAAAAAATTTGATACTGAAAAAATAGGTATGGGAATATTGACTTCTTTTTATATGACTCTTTTATTATACATTGGTCCAGTTTATTAAGAATTTTGGGTAAGAAAAAACACATTATATATAGAATGGGAATTTGAGGGAGAAATTTAGTAAAATTAGGTTCAACAAATTTAGATGGGATTACTTTACAAAGATCGTTATTGTACTATTATTTCTTTAAACATTATAAGACTCCATTAATTGATGAAATTATATTTAGAGAACTTGTGAATAATGCTATAAATGTTAGATATTAAAATAACATCTAGTTCATCATTTATTCAACATTGTTATATAGTTTAAGTAAATAAGAAATACTATCTAATTAGCAAAAGCATTGTCTTATTAATTAAAATATGGGTAACTATCACGTTATGAATTTCTAAAAACATTTGTATTGGGATTGTACTTGTCTTTTGTCTTAGTATAAACAAAAACAATAGTGACAGTAATAATCAATCATGGACTTATGAATTTTATGGGAAGACCGAACTTTAAGGATTTAGTTAAAGGAAAATATAGCAATGAATAAAGATAAAGTATAAAAGAATTTACTATTATAAGAGATGATACGGTTTTATGTCCTCGGTTTCGTAGCTTTTCTAATTTTTTGTGTTTTAGTTTTGTGATTTTATTTATTAATGGATTAATATAAAATAGTGAAAAGATTGGGAGATGGAACTTATGGGTGCGTCTACAAGGCAACAAATATCAACACGGGATAGATTGTTGCTATAAAAAAGTTCAAAAAAAAATATACTTCTTGGGATGAATGTATAAACCTTAGAGAAGTAAAAGCATTATAAAAATTAAAACATCCTAATATCATCAAATTAGTTGAAGTATTCAAAGAAAAGGATGAGTTGAATTTAGTTTTCGAATTTTTAGATAAGGATATTTATCAACAATATTTAGAAAATCAAAATAATGGAAGACATTTGTCTGAAGATAAGATTAGGTCTGTAATAAAATAAGTAACTGAAGGTTTGGCATATATGCATAAAGTAGGATATTTTCATAGGTAATTAATATAAGTATTGTAGAGATTTAAAACCAGAAAATCTATTAGTATCAGGGGAAACAGTTAAAATATGTGATTTTGGATTAGCAAGAGAGATCAGATCAAAACCTCCATATACTGATTATGTTGCTACAAGGTGATGAATATTTATAATATTTCAGATGGTATAGAGCACCAGAAATCCTACTGAAATCTCAATATTATAACTCACCAGTTGATATATTTGCATTAGGATGTATAATGGCAGAACTATACACCCTTAAACCTTTATTTAATGGAAGTTCAGAGTTAGATCAGCTTTTTAAGCTTTGTTAAACATTAGGTACACCAAATGTTCGAGATGTATTTATTAACATGAATATTATAAGTGGCCCGAATCATAAAAATTAGCAAATGCTGCTAACATTACTTTCCCAACATATAGTCCTGTCTAGTTAGAAAAAATCATACCAAATGCTTCATCAGAAGCGATTGATCTTATCAGAGATATGTTAAAGTATGATCCTTAGAAAAGGCCTTCTGCTAAATAAATTTTGGAATATCCATATTTTACAAATCATTGCTTTCCTATGATATAATAAATTGAGAATAAATAGGAATTTCCAAAAATTGACAGAATAGAAAGACACGAAAAACAAGAAGACATATTTGAATTACCTAAAGTCAATAATAAGGAAAATAGAAATAAGATGAATGAATCTAATTCAAACTTTCTAGACCTTTTGGAATAAAAGATAGCTGACTATGAGAGACCAGCAAAAAAGGAAGCCTCAATACATAAGAGTAGCGTGAAGGAACATAAAGAGTATCAACCATAAAAAGATTATAGAGAATCTAATCTACCTATAATCCAAAATAATCAAAATAAAGATTACTTGATGTCTAAGGATTTCAATTAAATTGATAATCTAGATCCTAGAATTGATTCTAGAAATAAAAAAGGTTAGGCAGGATTGAAATTCTTAAGGCATAATGATCCTATTGGAGAGTAACTTAGAAATCAATAATAATTGAGTATTTAATAATCAAGATCTTATGAACCGACGAAAAGAAATATTTATGATTTTAATCTCATATAAATGCCAATAGCTAAACCTACTTTTCAACCTAAACTGGAAATGCCTAAATAGAATAAAAATTAGATCCTTGGATAAAATTATCCAAAATCATTGCCTATTGCCCCAAATATGGGATATAAGTATCAACAATAATAACAATATAAATTCGATGATATCTTATATGGTAAGCCTCCACTTAAATAGTATTATTGATACTTATTCAAATCTACATCTATATATATATATACAAAATAATTATTCAAACATGTATAAAATATCTTCCTATTGCAGTTAAGAACCTCTATTTATAATCATTAGGATTGATAATAGTAGGGACCTTATAAAAATTATCATTTTAATACTTTTCCACCTTTGAGCACAAATTTCAAAAGTCTCTCAGTTTCTTTGTCCCAAGTGTAAAATCTTAAATAATCAATAATGCCCATTTTTATTTTTTTTTGATTGTTGTTAATGATTAATAAAAGTGAATAATCAACAATTTATTTCCTTAACAAAAATTTACAATCACTCTATCACTTTAATAAATAAAAATACCTAAAATGCTTTATCATTATAAATATAACAATCATTTTACAGAATAATCGGTTCAGCATTTCTATCTATAATAAAATTAGTATCTAACAACACCTTATTTACTTTCTTCTCCCATCTATTTGTTTCGCTTCCTTTTAAATCATAAACCAGTAAATCTTTTTAATTGCCTATACCATAATATAAGTTTTCCATAATTAAATAAAACTCAGGATTACCTTTGTCTCTTATCTCATACATTCCAAATATTTTACAGAGCAATGATGGTTTTTAAGATTCATAAAAATGTCTATGCATTTGTCTAAAATAATCTAAAGCAAATTATTCAAACATCCTAAACTCCTTTTCATCATCAAATTTCTTCACAACAAATAATTCATTATCAGATTTGAAAAATTTAGATGATGACTTACCGCCGCTTGCATTCCATGATCCAGTTACACTAAGAGATTTAATAAACAAATTTAATGTAATCCCAAAGGATGCTCTTAGAGCTTCAAATTAAATAGGAAAATATATTAATATTTCTTAAGTTTTTGACTTTTTTACTGAAAATTATTAATTTCCCAAACCACTAGCTATTGATTATTAAGAAGATATTGTTTTTTCCTCATCAAAAAATTAATCTCTACTCATTGATGGTTTCAAACCCTTTACTTTATCATACTATAATGTGATTGTAATGTAGTTCTTTTCTTTTTTTTAAGGTGTAGATTACTGTTAATTATTATTCAAATTAGTATCTGTTGTTGTTGATAAAGATTCTCTTAGGAGACTTTAATCCTCTTATTCCCATTTTCCTGATTATTAGCCAGATTTTATTAACATAAGTTTACTCAGAATTACTTTTTATTATTCCAAATCAACCTTTTAAAAATCTAGTTTAATTAATACTCATACTTTCATAATAGTTAATTGCTTTGAGATATTTTGGATGATTTAAAGCAAATGCTAAGGATGATAACGGTTGACTTTCAAAAATGGCTACAAAAGGAATAATTTTTCTATCACATAATGCTACCTTATTCTGTTCATCTTAAAATACACATAAAGGCCACTCTTTTAATAAATTATTTAAAGGATTCTATTGTTTATCTGCAATAAATGAATGATTGCCATCTAATTCTCTTACAGATTGTTGAAAATTAAGAATTTTGTTGTTAGAATTTTTCTTAGATTTACAATCAGTTGAGGACTTTATTTCACAGAATTAATCACTTTAATGCTCTATATCTTCTGCAACTACACTTTCAGAATGAAAGATATCGCAATCTTATCCGGAAAGGTGTCCTTTATTTATGGGAGATTGATGATCTAGCTCTTTTTAGCTTTTAATCATTGAATTTTTATTAAAAAACTTTTTCATTTCCATTTTTACTTATTCCCCTATTTCTTACAATTAAATACTCAACGTATAAGTAAATTATTGTAAATCAGATATTTAATTTATTCCGAAGAATTTCTATTACCAAAACTTTTCATCTTAATATTATTCAATTCCATCTACTTCAACATTTTTAGATAGATTTTTCTTGAATTATGTCAATTAAAAAATGATATTCAGATATCTTTAATAAAGTTCTTTTTTTTAGGTTTATATATAATCATCTTCCCACTTTTTTAAACTATCAAGTAATTCTTAACTTAAAGTATTTTATATTATTGTAGTAAATACTTCAACTTCTCCAACTTAAATCTTCACCATTGATTCATCATAAGTAAATATTCTCTACAATTAATGATTACAATTATTTATTTGGCCTGTTTGTTTATCATTTGTGTTTTGTTGAGTCATCAATATAGTTTACATAAATCTAAAAAAGGAAAAATCTAAATTTAAACTAGACAATTTAACAATATTCGAACTTAGATCGCATTTGCTACATTAAATATAAGTTTCTATTCTTATCTTTTTTTTTTCTCCTTTCTAATTTGAATGTGATTGCTAAACAATTTTAGTGATATCCTTTGCAGTATAAACATTATCTCTTGGTTCATCCTCATTTGACAATTGGGAAAACTATTATGAGACCTAATTTTATAATTAAGGAGGCTCATTAGTCGATATAATTCTCCCACTTCTATTTTTCTAATCAACACTTATTTTAATATATTTATCTCCACAATAATAAAATGAAACATGAGCTATTTTAGGTAGATGACAAATTTCACATTTTGTATCCTTATTAGCTATTTTCAAGATTATAAATTAGCCTAAACAAACATCCTCCCCATGATAATATACAGATTTTTTCTCTTATGGCTTGTTGCACATACGAGCCATTGAAAACTCTTCTAATTTATCTCTTTAAGAAGGATGTTTTGATTTATATTCCTCTAAACTAGAAAAATCTTTTATATCATTAAAATTGTTAACATCAGCAATAACATAATTGATTTTAATGTATTTTAATTCTATATTGAATAATTCTTTTAAAGGAAGCTTTTCAAATAAAAATGTTGTAAAATTACCTTAATTAGAAATAGTTTTTAATTGATTGTTCTTAAACATTGAACATTCAGTAGTTATGAAGTGAGATTCAAGATCTTGATGTTTGCCTAGTCTAGCACATCCGATAAAACATTATTTTACTTTTGATAATAAATCTTCTGAAGGCCCACTTATTGTTATTGTAGCAAATTTTTAGCAAGTTGAAGTTTTCAAAAAACATAAAGTAGAATCCTTTTGAATTTCAGCTTTTTCTTAAAGAACTTTAGGAAATTATTTAAAAAAGACTTTTTCACATCGACCTACTATTTATTCCTTTCTTTCAATGCATTGTTTTAATATAGATAAACTGATGTATTTAGCATTTGTACACAATTTAACTCTTTAAAGAACTTTCCTTTTAACATTAGTCAAAACAGTTATTTTCTTCTTCAAACATTCATCCAAAGCAATTTTATTAGCTCCCTTTTCAACTAAAATCAAGTTTGGTTCATAATTCTTATAAATTTAGTTAATAGAATCAACTAAAATTTTTTTTTCATTTTAGATATAATCTTCTAATTAATTTTATGAACCTTCCATATCAAAATCTCCAATAATAATAATGATAGCTGGTTTATTAATTTCATATTACATTTATTTTAATGCAACGTTTTTACGAAAAATTACCCCAGGAAAAAAACTGGTTAATTGTTCATCATGATGATTAATAATTTTTATCTTCATAAAATGATTAATATCCATAAGTTTAGTGTTTACAGAGTGAAATTAAATTTCCTAAACACACTGAGTTATCAAGGCTTTCATTTTCTACTTCCAAAATTCAATAACTTTTTCATAAGTTTTATTTGGTTAAAGAACATTCTGTAAAATATATTCGCACATTTTTTCTAATTAATAACCACTTTTTTCTTATAATATTGGTAATTAATCTTTAGCAATATCAGATTCTTCAAAAAATTCGGATATATCTTCCTTCTCTTAATTTATTTCTAAGAGTGTGTCATCCTCTTCCTAAATTTATTAAACTTCATTTTCTTTCGCGATTATGCTTTTTGATGAAGTAAATGTGGTTACACTTTCAAATTATTTTGAAGTATTTCTCGAATGGGAATTTCCTTCTTTTTATATTGTCGCCTTCAAAGTAGACTCTTCATTATCTACAAAAAATCCTTTTTCAGCAATCAATTAGCTAATTTTATCGTAACAACGCCTGCAAAATCGAATTTTTTTCTCACCTTCGTTAGGAGGCCCATCAAAAAAGTGGTTTGAACAACTAGATGGTTAAATCTATTTACTCTTAACAAAAAATATATCCACATCTTCTGCAATGGTGTTTACGTCTAAATAAGGCATTAAATTTATTATCACACATTCCACATTAACTAATTTCTTGATCTTCCTTCCATTTTTTTTTTGAAATTAATTCATTCTTGATTATATCAAATCTAGAAGCCTATTTCATATAATTATTATTATAATGAAGGAAAATTTTATATTATTTCGAAAGAAATTTGTTTCAGGTGAATTAAATGGCAAGAGAATTAATTATATACTAATGAAAAATTCTTCTAATCCTAACCATACAAAAAAGAATGGCTAGTCTTTCAAAAATAATGTTATATATAGGAGATATATTAGATATTATAACTTCATAAATTTTTATCCTTCATATTATCATCTTTTATGTTTTTAGAGATAACTGCTGTTAATTAAAATTATAATGAATTAATGGTTTATGTTTTCTTTAAATGTTCTAATTTACAACTAAACCTTTAAAAATTTACAAATCGATGTTATGTAATTTTAACTTTTGGTCATATTCTTGGAAAAATCATTATTTTTTTTGCCCTTTATTTTTCATACTAATCTAATTTACATCTTTGATTATTTTTCCATTTAATGATAAAATAGGTTTATATTTTTCTTTCTCCTTTAATCTTTTTTTTTACTTATTATATATTTATAAAGAATAACATTATAATCTTCATAATAAAATAATTAATCAAATTCTCATTAATTATTCAGCTTCGTCCACTTCTTGTGTTATATGATTTGCTTTTATTTGAATCGAGTGAATTTTTTGTTAAAGGCAAAGTATTACTCATAGTATTGAAATTTGTTTAAACAAAACCTTATTGGTTATTATTAAGGATATTCGAAAATGGGTTAGAATTTGTAAAGTTATTAAAAATATTTGGATTTGTCAAAAAATTTTAATTTTGAATATTAAAAGGTTTCTGCAAATTGTTGTATTATGGTTGAATTATGCTCTCATCTACTTGCTGGAATAATTTTGTAAAGTCTAAGTTGAATTTTTATTCAATTTATTTTTGGTTATCTTAGAGAGAATTTATTTTCACCTCCTTTTATTTTTATTCTTCTAATAATCTTTTTTTTTATTTATCTACAATTGGATCAATTAGAGGGATTTCTGATAGTTAAGGCTCGATTTGTTTAAGCTAAAGCGTTTATAATTTGATGTCATACACCTGTTTATAATAAAATATACATAATGTGATCTTTGTTCGTTTATTTCTTTAAAATAAAATGATTTGCTTTTTGAAATTATACCAACATTTTTACTAAAAGAAAAAAATGATTTAAACTCTGCTGTGTCATTATTTTTAATTAACTTTTATTGGTTTGAATAAATTTGATTGATGAAGTGCTTTTAAGATTCCAATGAAATTTAAATGTTTTATTCAAAAAACCTTAAATTTTTATTTTTTCCATAAACAAATTATATTGAGGAATATTATAAACTTTATGAAAAACTGAAGATGCTTAAAGTTTATAGAATTGTCATGATACCCTTCATTTATTCGGATGAATCAAATTAATGAATTTGAAAATGGCTCACTACAGATTTTATTTTATTTTAAACTTTATAATTCGATTCTTGAACACTTTCATTATCAAATAAAGTTTATCTCTTGATACTTGATAAAGGGTCTGTGACATTATCACATAAATCCTAAAAACTTCCATGATCACCATCTATTCGACTAATTTCTTAAGAGTTCCCAAATATTTTTGGATTTGTTTCCCTTATATTATCATTGCTTTAATCATGGTTGGGATAATTTTCCAAAGCTTAATTAAAAGAGTAAGCTCTCTCAAGTTTTCCAATTCCTGTATCGAATTAATCAGCTTTATTATAAATTTGTTGACCAAGTTAATTTGGTAATGTTCTTTCAAAATTTTTCATAGTTAAATTCAAATTAAATTAAAAATAATGTAAAATATTTATTGCTTCTTTATAGATCATTAAAAAATACGCCAACTAGAACCTAAAAATAGTAAAAAATACAGAAAAATTAATGCAATAAATACTGTAATTCGATCATAAAAATTATTTCACTTTTCGAGCATTAATTTCAAACTTTTCTTGATAAATTTTGGTAACATGAAGTATAGTTCTATATCTTAACTTAGTCTTTGCAATCAAATTAATTTTGTTTTTGATTTTTACATATCTCACTTATTTACAAACTATTCAGATTTCCCCTAATTTCTTAATATACTTACTATATATTTTAAGAATGTTTTTATTTAATGAAAAAGATCTTTGCATTGATTTATTAAATCTATTTTATACTTAATAATATTCTTAATTATGTATTATTTTCTTTTTAGTCATTTGTATTTGGTCCAATATAATAGTTTTATTTTTTATGAGCTTGTATCATTTTTCAAACAACATATTATTAGATTATCAAATCGAATTATTCAATTTTCATATATTGGTGTTGTAATCCTTAACTTGTAATTTCTATGTAATGCATAATCATTGAAATTAAATACTCAAAGATATACACTTAATAATTAAATTACACTAATTTAGAAAAGATTACACATCAAGATTTTTTTTTATATCAATTTTCGATTCAAATTTTATAAAAGGATTAAAGTTCCAATAAAGACCAAAAGTCAGTATTAGAGTGTCTGTTTTAATAATATCAAGAATGTATGAGGAAAATTAATCAATTTATAGATTAAGCCAAAATAGAAAAGGAAAAATAAATTGTAGATGATTTAAGAAAAAAAAATAAAGTACCAAAAATATTTTGGGTAAATGAAGTAAACAAAATTGTAATTTAAAATTATTTTAAACCTAATGAGCGTCTGAGATTGTAGGCAATAGACAAAAGAAATTAATGATATATATGTATGAATTTAAGAAAATGAATTTTTTATAGGTAAATAATTACAAAATTGTATCGAAATTTTTTTAAAGTGCTTTTTAAAAAATTATTCCTACATAAAAAGATTTTTTTTATTTTTTTAAGTGATTTAATTTTATTGTTTTTTTTTATCTACTATTTTCTTGTATTTATCTTTAACTTTCAGGATGGTTTATAAATCTTATAACTACAAACCTTTATACAAAAAGTGTCATAATAAAAATTAATAAAACAAATTATTTAAAAAATTATCAAATCATAATAATAACTTGTTTTTTGATAAAAGTCTTAATCATCATTATTTTGTATATTTAAAAATCTGCTTTAAATCATTAAAATAGTGAGAAAGAAATCAGTCATAATTTTGAAATTTCACTGTATTAATTTTATATTAAATTTGATATCATTTAAGGATAATTAAGTCATTTTATAAGTTAACAATAAAAGAATTAATTCTATAATGAAAATTTATAAAAATTAATACACCCATTTTAAGAAATTAAATATAAAAATATCTACCATTTTCAGTTTTTTTAATTCTGATATTATAGAGAAATTTATAAAATGCTAACGAAATTATTAATTTTGCAACATCATCAAACCAAAAAACCTCTATCCTAAATTTTATTTATATTTATTATCTTTTTCTTGTATAAAGTTAAGAAGCTAGACTTCAAGTTATAGAACGCAGTGCTATGGGATAAAAATAAATTATATGCTGCACTACTAAGTATATTTCTTCCAGGTGATGAGATATTCAGTTCATAACAAATCAATTTTATATATTAGCTTTTTATAAAATTAATATCAAATTTTACAGAGAAAAATAATATAAAGAGCTTGAATAAATTAGAATATATATTGATGAAATGATAAGTCTTTAAGGGAAAACTTAAATAATATCAAAATTATTCACAGTTTTATAAACAGTCCAAAATTTGTCCTGTATCATTTTTTTCTATTTGACTATAAAACCATTGCGATATTTTATAATTAATTTATTTTAAATGGTAGGGGTTTCCTTTATTAAAATTTTATTTATGCACCCTATTTTGCTATATGAGGGTTGTAAATAACACCCTGGAGCTGATTGCATCAGCAATGGATGGACTAATGGAAATCGTGTATTTGATTGTGCAGGAACACTTTATATTGGGGATTATACAGGAGGATAATAGGTATCAAAAACATTTTCTTGTTTGCCAGATAGAAAACTAATATTTTCATTTACTATTGCTAAATTTGATTCTTGGGATTGGGAATTTGTTTCTGTTTACAGAGATAATTTACTTCTTGGCTAAATTTCTTATGGTCCTTATCAAGGAGAATAAGTCTGCCGATTGTCTTATTTCCCAGAAATATTTGAGAAGAAATCATTTTCATTTTCATCACCAATTGGAAAAAATAGTTTTCAATTACTATTAGAGGATAATTTGTAAGCACATGATGAAGGTAATTAATAATTTATTTGTAGAATCTTGGGGATTTAGAGATATAAAATTATAAATTTTGAATCCTTGTGTTGATTTCTATAGTGAGTGCAACTTTTAGGGAGATCTATGGAGAATATGTGCTGGAAATTAGACTCTTTTTGCTAAATTTGTTCCTTTTAAAATAAAATCCATAAATATTTTGAAAGGGATTAGAGTTTAAATGAAAGATAATCGATTTAAGGGAGGAAATTTATAAACATATAGTTCAAATCAGACATGTTTAGATGATTTTAATGTAATTTATTCTTGTCAATTATATTTTAGTTTCCCAAATATTAAAAAGAGCTATGAATATGTTATCTTTATATATATTATCATTAAAACAACTTTATCAACAAAAATGAAATTCTTCAATCATATTTTTTTAAGAACATTGTATTCCAAAATAGATATTACAATTATCTATAAAATTTAAAATCGTTTTTTAAAATAAACTTAAAAAAAATAAAAGTAAAAATTAAAATCGAGATAAAATTCAAAGATATCACTAAATTCGAATTATAGATTCAGAATTAATCTTGCAAGGATTAATAAAATACAATAATATTATTTTAGTACAGCAGTCACAAAATTCTTATGCAATCAATACCCTTATTTTTTTAGGTTATTACAGGCAATCATTAACTGGTAAGCATATAATAAAAAATAATAAAAAAAAAGGTAAATTGGGTGGTATCTTTTGAATTTATAAAATTATCGTCTAAAGCATTATTAAAATTCCTAATGTTGAAATTAAAATTAAATTAAGTTGAAAACATACAATTTTGTTCGAATGATGATTATTCATAGCAAAACATGAGTGAAAAGCCCTATATACTCACTTTGAAGAAATTAAGATATTTAAATGAATTGAATAATAATTATTGTAGTTTATATTTTTGATATTCAAGGATTTTATATTCAATTAAGTAACAGGATTAATTCAATTATAATTAGATCATATTAATTGTATAGTTATTTCAGAAAATAACAAAATATAATTTATATGCTAAATGGGGTCGGTTGCTCTGAATAATTAAAGGATTTGATTTGGAAAATCAATCTATTTAAATATAAGTGTTAATTCAAAATCAATTTTTTGGAAAACGAAATTAAATATATTTCCCATTTATAAACTCTTCTTTTCATGATATATTGGAGAAATATCTTATTCATTTTATCTAATTTAAACATCCTATTTTCTTACTTTCTTTCCATCTAAATAATTTAGATCAAAGTGATTTAACAAAATTTTAATGGAAAATTAATAGGATATATTTTTATATTGAATATATTAAATAGGCATATTTTTTGATTCAATATAAATAAATATATCATATCATAGACAGAATTTAAAATTTGTTATTGTTTGTGCTATGTACTTAAATTTCCTTTATTTATTTATCAACGTTACTGACCTTAACACTTATATTTGTATAAATATATTATAAATATAAAAATAACTAGCAGATCAGAGTTTACAAAAAGATTATACAATATTGCCTTTTTACAGACAAAAATAAACCTTTATATTTAATTTTTATTAATAATCATAGTTNCTTTATATATATTATCATTAAAACAACTTTATCAACAAAAATGAAATTCTTCAATCATATTTTTTTAAGAACATTGTATTCCAAAATAGATATTACAATTATCTATAAAATTTAAAATCGTTTTTTAAAATAAACTTAAAAAAAATAAAAGTAAAAATTAAAATCGAGATAAAATTCAAAGATATCACTAAATTCGAATTATAGATTCAGAATTAATCTTGCAAGGATTAATAAAATACAATAATATTATTTTAGTACAGCAGTCACAAAATTCTTATGCAATCAATACCCTTATTTTTTTAGGTTATTACAGGCAATCATTAACTGGTAAGCATATAATAAAAAATAATAAAAAAAAAGGTAAATTGGGTGGTATCTTTTGAATTTATAAAATTATCGTCTAAAGCATTATTAAAATTCCTAATGTTGAAATTAAAATTAAATTAAGTTGAAAACATACAATTTTGTTCGAATGATGATTATTCATAGCAAAACATGAGTGAAAAGCCCTATATACTCACTTTGAAGAAATTAAGATATTTAAATGAATTGAATAATAATTATTGTAGTTTATATTTTTGATATTCAAGGATTTTATATTCAATTAAGTAACAGGATTAATTCAATTATAATTAGATCATATTAATTGTATAGTTATTTCAGAAAATAACAAAATATAATTTATATGCTAAATGGGGTCGGTTGCTCTGAATAATTAAAGGATTTGATTTGGAAAATCAATCTATTTAAATATAAGTGTTAATTCAAAATCAATTTTTTGGAAAACGAAATTAAATATATTTCCCATTTATAAACTCTTCTTTTCATGATATATTGGAGAAATATCTTATTCATTTTATCTAATTTAAACATCCTATTTTCTTACTTTCTTTCCATCTAAATAATTTAGATCAAAGTGATTTAACAAAATTTTAATGGAAAATTAATAGGATATATTTTTATATTGAATATATTAAATAGGCATATTTTTTGATTCAATATAAATAAATATATCATATCATAGACAGAATTTAAAATTTGTTATTGTTTGTGCTATGTACTTAAATTTCCTTTATTTATTTATCAACGTTACTGACCTTAACACTTATATTTGTATAAATATATTATAAATATAAAAATAACTAGCAGATCAGAGTTTACAAAAAGATTATACAATATTGCCTTTTTACAGACAAAAATAAACCTTTATATTTAATTTTTATTAATAATCATAGTTATATTCTTTATAATTCAACATTAATTCTGCTGATTCTTAAACCATTTCTATACAATCCTTGCAATCTATGATATTAAAAATTTGGCAAAAATTCATTATACCCTTCAGAAGTATTGGTTTATCAAGCTTTTATTAGTTTTTAAGCATATTTTAAAATTTTTAAGATTTACTTTCTTTTTTATCAAATCTATATTTAAAGTGAACTTTACTATATTTCTATCTTCAAAAAGTTTTGTTCTTCTCTAAAAATTTTCATTTAACTTAAACCTTCTTTCAGCTTTTTTTCTATTCTTAACTATTTCTTAGGTACATAATTTATCAAACAATTTATCACCATTGAAAAACTTATTTACAAATGAAGATTTCAAAAAGAAAAAATGATTCATGAATAAAAATTACCTTTTAGATATAGTTCGATTCTCAAAAATCGATCCGTCCTCTTTTCGGCAATTTATTTAAGTATTCTTTTTTTCAGTTTGAATACTCCCTAAATTTCTGGGATATTCGTATATATATTGATTTTTAAATCGAATTAATGCATTCACTTAATTCATACTTTTACAATAATATAAAATTAAATTCATAAATTCTTCTGGCTATAATCTATGAAAATTAGTTGTTTTAATCTTGCTTATTAATCTGGTTAAGGATGATTAATATTAATTTTTGCTGCCTTAAGCTAATCAGCCGATAACTAGAATTGAACGAAAATCTAATTATGAATTCAGCTATTAATTTATTATAAGAATTCCTATTTCATCGTTCTTTAAAGTAATTTTATATGTCTATTTCTTAAATTAAAATAGAATGATATTTTTTCATTATAAAAATAATATATGTTATTTTCATAGGATTATTTCTTAAATGTTGCTTGCAGTTGTCTTGTGAGTTTAGTAATCTTCCGATATTTAAATATTGTTTTAATAAATTAAGGAATTTATAAAAAACACAAATTCTTGCTAATTCTATAGATTACAAACCTCGTAGAAGTCCTTTGAAAATTTCATTTGAATAATCAGTAAAATGGAAAATTTTAATTATTATTCAATAATATTCTTTAAAGACTTGGATCCAAATATCTCAAATTCTTTATATAATTACTCTTCGAAACTAAACAAAAAATCAAATAATAAATAATCTGTTTGGTCAAACCATATTTCAATAAAAACCTGTTTGAAAAAATATCAATTCAATTCAATAAATATAAATATTGTTTATTTTATAAACTTACAAAAATTATAAATTTAGATTCTAAATTAGAATATTTTCAAGCTATAACAATAAAAAATTCGTATTCTGACGAGCACGAAGTTTAGCCACGAGCGAAGCGAGGGCGGCCTGATTTGGNGTTATATTCTTTATAATTCAACATTAATTCTGCTGATTCTTAAACCATTTCTATACAATCCTTGCAATCTATGATATTAAAAATTTGGCAAAAATTCATTATACCCTTCAGAAGTATTGGTTTATCAAGCTTTTATTAGTTTTTAAGCATATTTTAAAATTTTTAAGATTTACTTTCTTTTTTATCAAATCTATATTTAAAGTGAACTTTACTATATTTCTATCTTCAAAAAGTTTTGTTCTTCTCTAAAAATTTTCATTTAACTTAAACCTTCTTTCAGCTTTTTTTCTATTCTTAACTATTTCTTAGGTACATAATTTATCAAACAATTTATCACCATTGAAAAACTTATTTACAAATGAAGATTTCAAAAAGAAAAAATGATTCATGAATAAAAATTACCTTTTAGATATAGTTCGATTCTCAAAAATCGATCCGTCCTCTTTTCGGCAATTTATTTAAGTATTCTTTTTTTCAGTTTGAATACTCCCTAAATTTCTGGGATATTCGTATATATATTGATTTTTAAATCGAATTAATGCATTCACTTAATTCATACTTTTACAATAATATAAAATTAAATTCATAAATTCTTCTGGCTATAATCTATGAAAATTAGTTGTTTTAATCTTGCTTATTAATCTGGTTAAGGATGATTAATATTAATTTTTGCTGCCTTAAGCTAATCAGCCGATAACTAGAATTGAACGAAAATCTAATTATGAATTCAGCTATTAATTTATTATAAGAATTCCTATTTCATCGTTCTTTAAAGTAATTTTATATGTCTATTTCTTAAATTAAAATAGAATGATATTTTTTCATTATAAAAATAATATATGTTATTTTCATAGGATTATTTCTTAAATGTTGCTTGCAGTTGTCTTGTGAGTTTAGTAATCTTCCGATATTTAAATATTGTTTTAATAAATTAAGGAATTTATAAAAAACACAAATTCTTGCTAATTCTATAGATTACAAACCTCGTAGAAGTCCTTTGAAAATTTCATTTGAATAATCAGTAAAATGGAAAATTTTAATTATTATTCAATAATATTCTTTAAAGACTTGGATCCAAATATCTCAAATTCTTTATATAATTACTCTTCGAAACTAAACAAAAAATCAAATAATAAATAATCTGTTTGGTCAAACCATATTTCAATAAAAACCTGTTTGAAAAAATATCAATTCAATTCAATAAATATAAATATTGTTTATTTTATAAACTTACAAAAATTATAAATTTAGATTCTAAATTAGAATATTTTCAAGCTATAACAATAAAAAATTCGTATTCTGACGAGCACGAAGTTTAGCCACGAGCGAAGCGAGGGCGGCCTGATTTGGTAACTTTTCCATATATTTTTCTTCAGAACATTGAGAATCAATATCAATTTGAAAACTAATATTTATTGGTGAGGGTAATATTAATTGTTTTTATTGGATTCTGTTTAATTCTAAAATCTCTCTATTTTTCATTTTTAGGATAAAAAATAATAAAAGTGTTAGCATAGTTAAGATCTAATTTGCTTAGATCTTTAGGCACTCGTAATTTTTAATTCTTAAGCATTTTATTTGTTGCTAGGAATAAAAAGTTAATTAAATTGCTTACAATTTTAAATTTATTTTTTCTTTCTATTTCTCCAACTCAAATTGTTTATTAAATGATTTTTAATTTGCCTTCACATATTTTTAATGCATTAACAATATCTATGTTGCTGCAATACTAATCATTTTGATTTATCAGAAAAGATTAATTTAATTTATAAAACGATTGAATAGTTTTCTATAACTATTTTATTAGAGTCAAATGACAATTTACGAATAACTATTTATTTACTTTAGGAACTTAGCAATTGGAGAAGTGTAGATACAAATAATCCTTGATTTTAAAACTAATTTAGTATTCTATACAATCCCAATTAGTCATTCCATTATAAGCTATATTTCATCTATAATTTAGAATATATTTAATCTTGTTTATTTATACAATTTCTATCAGGACAATCATAAATGGATTGTCCTTAACTTTAATAATAGGGCATTTATTTAAACCTTCTCAATTAACCAGAGCTATAATTATACACAAATTATAACAGCTTGCTTACACTTTTTATTCTCCAAAATGTTGAAAAAATATAATTTTTATATTTTTCCCTATAATAGAGAAAATATGTAAAGAAATTAAAGAGTAGAATTAATTATAACACATTAAATACATTTCCCAATCAAAATAAGTAATTTATTATTCTTAAAATAGAATTAGTTGATTAAGCAAGGCTACAATTTTAAATAATATCTCAGTCGATGATATTTACTATTATTTTTTTTGAAAAATCTCTTCACACAAACACAATACGAGACCTTTCTGCTTTAATGCACAAATTATTTAAGCTGGTTTTTTTCTATATAAATGCTACATTGAATCAAAAATATTTTTAACATGATTATAATCATCTCCTTTCCTTAATAATACTTATCCTAAATATTAGTTGATTGCTTCTGATTGGCCATTCGTGGATTAGAAGTGCATTCTACTTCCAACATATAATGAGAATTCTATGGCGAAAAAATTATTGCATTTATCCCATGATTAAGAATCTTTTTCACCTATTGATCATTGATCCCATACATATGTAGCTTATTCTTTCTTTGAATATCAAAAATATACAAAGAGTCACTTGAAAATTTTATTAGTATATTGTTTTTGAAATAATCAAATTACTAAATCCTATCAAACACTACTTAGTTCTATCTCCTCAGAATTAACTCATTGAAGATTTTTTATTGGTACTCTGAATAATTTATTCTTAGCATTAAGATTATGTCCATCAATCCATTTGTACTATCCACTGTATTAAAGTGGTAATTGTAGTTTATTATCGTCACCAAATTTTCTTTACAGTAATTAATCTCAAAATTATCTTTATTCTGAATCCTTTATGATTTGATTTAACTCTAATAGAATGAATATTATATGGACTTGGGTTCTTTCTTACATAATTATTAATTGTATCCATCTTATCAATATCAGTATAGATTGTTTTGAGAATGATATCAATCTAAAAATTCATTAAATCCTAAGTATTCCTTGTCATCATAACTGGATGTATTTTCATCAGCCCGATATGATTAAGAAACAAATGTCCAGAGTACCAAGAAGAATTCTTACTCCTTATTATTCTCTTTAGATAGGCACTGAAATCTCATCCATAATCCATATTCTTCAAAATGGCAAGTCACCTTATTTTTCATCTCTTTCAATTATTGGCTTATCATTTTCAAAATGATTCTCCAACGCTTAGTCCTTTTACATTTCTTTTGGATTGAAATCACCTTTTCTATGAGTTCAATAGTTATGTTTATGTCTTTCTACTAATACAAAGAATTAAGGTGCAAAGTAATTGTTGATATTGTTATACTTCAAACTATATTTCTACATCTGTTGAAGATGATTTGTTGGTAACTCTCAATAAGTTGTGCCAAGCTTCTCGTGCAGTTAGTACCTATTTAAACCATCCATCTATTGCATATCCATGTGGAATCTTATGCTTTCAACAGGATCTGTTTCTTTTATCTCTAACAATCTAATAATCAATAAGAACTGAATTAGCTATAACAAATGAATTTAGTGTTCCTATCTTTTCTAATTGTGGTTTTAATCTATTAGGAGAATCAATGAATGCTCCAAGTGAAACACTGAATGTGGCTTAAGGAATAATATCATCAATTCCTGGATATTGTACACCAACATTACCAACTAAAATAAATTTGAGTCTTGTTCCTGGGTGAGTAACATAATGATGAATAGCTTTGCTTTCATCATTTCGATATTTAATAATTCTTACTGCTCTAGCTTTGACATTGCTGTAAGAATAATAGATATATGGCCATAATCCTTCAAAATTGGGATCAATATTTTTGATAACTTTCATTAATCTTTCAAGATAACCAAAATCCATATCCATATTATTTAAATTAAAGATCTGATTTAGCTACTTAGGCAAAAACTGGTTTAACTCAGTTGGCAGCATTTGTTAAAACTGTATTATCAGCATCTTTGGGAAAGTCTAAATTTTGATTCGATTAAGTCTAATGAAAATTTATAAAAATTTATTTATTGTTTTCAGGTATAATATGCCAAATCTCTTAAATAATCATATTAAAGTTTCATAAAATTAATATCTAATAATAAAAATTCCATAGAAAGTCAACATATTCGAAATTCATAATTAATTAAAAATATCAAATATAGAAAAATGATTTGATTTTCTTTAGGTTTAGAATTATGGTAATATTTACTAGAGCTAAAGATGTAGATGAATAAATATTTTGTGTCATATTAGTATAATTTGGATAGGAAAAAGTATAAAACCACATTGTATATCTTTCCGATGACTATGATAACTAGAATCAAATATATTTAGAATAATAAATTAAATTAATTTAATATAGGTTGAAAATCAATAGAAATTGTCTGTTGCTAGAAATTACATGAAAATACTTAATTATGTCTTAAAAATATTGAAAGATCATAACTTCAATAACAAAGACTATTCCAGTAAAGAAAATAAGAATTTATTTAACATGCAATCAAAAGTATAAAAGATAATGGAGCTATCATATAATTTTTGTAATTTTTAGCTAAACTCACATCCATAGTAATACTGTAATTTATTGCGGGTCAAAAGGTGGGCCTTAAAAACAAAAATTTTTAATATAAGGATTAAAAATACTTCTTTAATTGGAATTTCACAGTATCTAATTAAAGTGGATCTTAATTTCATAATGTAAATATAAATGGAATAAATTTAAATTGAACTTTATTATTAAACTGTAAGTGGAAAGACCTTAGATTCTAAGAGATTTATTATTTCATTGGTCATTAAAAACTAATAAGATCATGGGAATAAATTTAATTATAATATGAAAATCTATTTTGCAGTATATTTATAAAGTTGTGAAAAGAAAATGCCTCATAAACAGCTTATCAAGATTTGCTAAATTTTACAGTAGTAAGGGAGCTAATAATTGTTAATAAAAAAAATGATGCAGATTGTATATGCAAATAATACAACTCCATAAATTAATAAAATCCTTGTTAGAATATTTTCGATAATCTAAGAATTATAATCTGGAATTCCAACTAATGTGGATTGTGCTAATCGAAAAAATATGAGCATTTATGAAATATTGATCTAATCCTTATTTTAGGGCATGAACTGTATGATCTTTTGTAAAAACTGCTACTTTAATTTAAGAAAATCTAAATCTACACCAATTCTATTCTGATTCCCATTTTAAATAGAAGATGCAGATTGTGTAGTTACAAAAATTGCATGCGAAAGCTATTGAAGTCTCCCTTCTTGCATTCAATTGTCAAATGGTTAGGGATGATTTAATCAGACAGAATAAAATTTTTAATGGAGTTTTTGTGATTTCTAGCCATGTGTTCAGGTTAAACTTTTAAGTAATGATTTACTAACATACCAATTAGGTGAAATTAATTAATATGGAGTAAATTTTCCAAGGAAAACAGCTCTTGTTGGTGCTCAAAAATTAAATGCTGAATAATAACAATATTGTTAGACTAAAATTAAATAAGATAGAGGCAGATATTCATGGACTGCTTGGTCAGCTTGCAGAGATTACATATGTAAAGATGCAGTTCTCCTGAATCACAAGCTGATTATGGTGGAACTAGATTAGGATGCACACTTTTATCTCAAAATGAAACGTTAAAACTAATGCAATAATTTACTTAATTCAAGTTTTGCTAGATATATTTTGTTTATTAATGCATGTGAGATAGCAAAAAAGCAGAGGATTGAGCAGTATATAAGAATATTATTATATTTATATATTTTTGATCACTAGCAAATACCACTTAACAGTAATACTATTTTTTTTATTAAATTGATTTTTATAAACTTTAAATTTTAACATTGTAATTGAAAAATTTTTATTAGTAAAATACTTATTTTGGAAATTTAAGAGAAAATACCCATGCATTTAAGTGTGGGTAATATGAATGCTTTTTTATATATTTAAATAATTTATCGTCCAAGGAGGTTGTTATAGAGAACATAAAATTAATTAAGATTGTTCATTGTGTTTATCAATACCAATAATTATTTCCTTTTTAATTCTACAATTTAGGTGCAATTTCTTAATTTAATTGTAAAATATAACCATTTAATAAGTTTTTAAAGACTTAAGGGATATTATTTTTGAATAGATATTANTGAAAATCTATTTTGCAGTATATTTATAAAGTTGTGAAAAGAAAATGCCTCATAAACAGCTTATCAAGATTTGCTAAATTTTACAGTAGTAAGGGAGCTAATAATTGTTAATAAAAAAAATGATGCAGATTGTATATGCAAATAATACAACTCCATAAATTAATAAAATCCTTGTTAGAATATTTTCGATAATCTAAGAATTATAATCTGGAATTCCAACTAATGTGGATTGTGCTAATCGAAAAAATATGAGCATTTATGAAATATTGATCTAATCCTTATTTTAGGGCATGAACTGTATGATCTTTTGTAAAAACTGCTACTTTAATTTAAGAAAATCTAAATCTACACCAATTCTATTCTGATTCCCATTTTAAATAGAAGATGCAGATTGTGTAGTTACAAAAATTGCATGCGAAAGCTATTGAAGTCTCCCTTCTTGCATTCAATTGTCAAATGGTTAGGGATGATTTAATCAGACAGAATAAAATTTTTAATGGAGTTTTTGTGATTTCTAGCCATGTGTTCAGGTTAAACTTTTAAGTAATGATTTACTAACATACCAATTAGGTGAAATTAATTAATATGGAGTAAATTTTCCAAGGAAAACAGCTCTTGTTGGTGCTCAAAAATTAAATGCTGAATAATAACAATATTGTTAGACTAAAATTAAATAAGATAGAGGCAGATATTCATGGACTGCTTGGTCAGCTTGCAGAGATTACATATGTAAAGATGCAGTTCTCCTGAATCACAAGCTGATTATGGTGGAACTAGATTAGGATGCACACTTTTATCTCAAAATGAAACGTTAAAACTAATGCAATAATTTACTTAATTCAAGTTTTGCTAGATATATTTTGTTTATTAATGCATGTGAGATAGCAAAAAAGCAGAGGATTGAGCAGTATATAAGAATATTATTATATTTATATATTTTTGATCACTAGCAAATACCACTTAACAGTAATACTATTTTTTTTATTAAATTGATTTTTATAAACTTTAAATTTTAACATTGTAATTGAAAAATTTTTATTAGTAAAATACTTATTTTGGAAATTTAAGAGAAAATACCCATGCATTTAAGTGTGGGTAATATGAATGCTTTTTTATATATTTAAATAATTTATCGTCCAAGGAGGTTGTTATAGAGAACATAAAATTAATTAAGATTGTTCATTGTGTTTATCAATACCAATAATTATTTCCTTTTTAATTCTACAATTTAGGTGCAATTTCTTAATTTAATTGTAAAATATAACCATTTAATAAGTTTTTAAAGACTTAAGGGATATTATTTTTGAATAGATATTAATTAATTTTGTAAAAA